>BMAW01031047.1:527463-577149 GCA_019974015.1 Nephila pilipes | reverse complement strand
CCCCCCCCCTGAAAAAAACAGAGTTATAGACAAATTTTATAAGACTTCCTAAACAACAAATTTACCTGAAACTTAAAGTAATGTTAGTTGCATAATATAAGTAATTATTCTAAAGTATATAATTTTAAAATTACCTAAATTCTAGAAATAAACTGAAAAACTCACACAAAATATAAGTTTATGAGATATGTATAAGGTTTTCAGTAAAAAATAAATTTATTTAAAAAAAATCAATTTCTTTTAAAAAAGACTCATATATGTTGCATATATTTTTTTTTCATTTTATGTAAAGCTCTCGGAAATGAGACACATTTTATATTTTGCGAAAAGAGGATTTGTTATATATTGAAGTAAATAAAAATGTCATTAAAGGGTATTAAAAGAAAATTAAATATAAAATGTGTATTTTTGAAATTAAATGAGTTTTATGTACATAAAGTTATATATTAAACTTTAATATAAGTGAAACTTTATTTCTTGAAATATACATATGTAAAATGAAATAAATATACGAAAGAAGAAAGATATTGGATCATATAAGAAAAAGTAATAAATTGATAAGAAAATTACAATCTTCTCTGCTCTATATAATGTCTTAAAAACAAGAAATTAGTTTTAAAAATAGAAGAATGTTCCATAATTCCATAAAACAAGATGTACATATTTTATAATTCTAAACAATTCCATGAATAGATTTAACATACAATATCTCGATTTAAATCAAAATTAAAAAGAAATAATATTTTTTTTGCTTTATTGCATAAATATCTTCCTTTCTAAAAACTATGTGAGAATTATATTTTGAAGGATAATTAAGCCATATGTTGTAAATCAGGCATGAATAAAATGAATCATCTCTTAAATCATATTTTCAGGCGTTTTTGAACCAAATTATTTGGTGATTTCAATTATAAGTAAGTTACTTTTTTTTCAACCAACCTTATGTAACGTATCTTAAGGAAATATTTTTCTGTTTTCTATTTCAGGAGATTTGTAATTCTTTATGGTCATTAAATTCTCAGGGAAAAGTCCATCAATGAAAAATCTTTTTTTATTACATAGCATTTTCACTGATTATTTACATTCAAAATAATTTTTCCCTATTTTACATTTTTTAAAAATTTTATTCAAACTAATTTTCAAAAGTGTTCAATATTGAAATACGATTAATTATATAGGGAATCTAAATTATGTATTAATATATGTTATTCATTTTTTAAAAATAGTATCTTCTGTATTATCACATATCTTCTGAAGTTCTTAAAAACCTATTGTCTTAAGATTTTTAGCAAACGCAAGCTATCTAATTTTTGATTTTTTTGTAATATACTCACATTACACAAAAAATTACAAGATGAGAGGATTAAATTTTAAGACCTTAAATTGTATGATAACTATTATTGTAATTACTTATCAACTTATCAGTGATGGTATTTAGAAAGTGAAGTCATACAGTGCATCGCAAAAATACAATTACTGACTTACCACAAAATTACTGATTTATCACCGTGAAAAAATTTAATTTTACTCCTATTGAAAAAATATTTATCAAATTTTAAAAAGGAGTTTTTGAAAATTCTTTTAATTGTCTTAATGAGTTTGCATACATGATAACTGAATTTCAAAGCATGATTTATTATTGTATTGCCACTATCTGTTAAAAATTTACAATTGATTTTATTACATGTGAACTTAAACAAGAATTTATCATCAAATATTTTCAATTCCTTTTAAAAACTTTGGTGTTATTCTCAGAGGAAAATATGGAGGTTATTTTCTTGCTTATTAAATAGTTTAAGTACACTTTAGACTATGCAGCCCATTTCAAAATATATTACATGTATGTATATATATTTATAATTAAAAATTAATCCGGTGTGCACCGAAATTTAAAAAAAAAGGATCCATTAGTTTCACTTAATATATCAGACACCCAAATATTTCTTTGTCTTTTATTAAAGGTTACTTAGTGGAAGAGTGGTAAGTATTAGGGAGAGTGTGCATTTATTCAATCAAAAAGTTGGATTCATTCGTCGCATCAATTTCAAATTAAATAAAATGTTATTCGCTGAACATATTTTAAGCTCCAGTATTAATTAAGCAATAATTAATGGATATGCAAGCAATTTCAATACATAATGCAATTTTACCATTATATTTATGTGGCTCTTAACATTATAATTTCTGTTTTTCGCTTATAAGAATACTATTACTTAATTTAGGCAAATCTTTACAAGGATGGAATTAGGTTTGTTCTGAAAAATTCACAAAAAATCATTCCTTTATTCCCATACATACTTAATAATTTCATCGAATTTTGCATATATTAAAAAAGTTTTCTTTTCTTCTTTCAGCTAAAAAAAAAGGGAAAAAGTATCTTATATTAGATCTCTACCGAAATCCATCCATTAAAACTACAGCGCTTTCATATTTCTTTTCGAAAATACATGACTTCAGATATTGCGATGTGAAGTTTTGCTAACACTATTTATATGACAGTCAGAAAATTCTCTGAAATGTTTTACTAAAATTTCTTTTCATATATCTAATATTTCTCCTTCCTCACAAATTCAGTTTTGTAATTCAAATAGTGTAATTTTACATTAAAATGTCAGAAATACTTCCGGCAAAGAGATATACTAAATGCAATTAAATCATAATATCTTTCACATTAACAAACCATTCAAAGGCCTATACTTCGCGTCAGCAGGTAGAATCCATCAAGAGATAGAAAGTATCGCCTTTTCATATAATTATTGATTTTTTCAAGTTTGTCTTTCCTTTTATTCTCTTATTTTTTGTCGATTGCCACTACTTAGCAGCGGCCATTAAAAAATCGAAAATGTGGCCCACTTTTATTTACCTCAGGTTATAAAAAAATAAAGACATTTTTATTTTATTCTCTTTTTTTCGTGACAGCCCCGTCAACTACCATTGTCTCCGATGAGTGAAATGAATTACTTATAGACTTATATCTGAATAAACGTCTCGTTGGCAGTTAAAGGTAATGTTTTGTATGAGATGTATTAGGGGTGAGTATAGACTCAAACTGTAAAGTGTTGAAAAAAATAACTATGAGAGCTTTTTTTACATTAACTTCATTTTTACAAACTCGTGAGTACTGTAACAGTCTTTAATAGTAGTATTGTTAGATTCTTTTTTATAATATAAATTTTAAAATCATTTAGGATCTCAGCTATGGATATTAAAGTCAATTCCTTAAAATCAGACAGTGGTATTAAAGAACGAGATTTGATAACGTTCTTTTATATAGACACATGACAGGCATTGCCAAAATCGTTTGAACTTGATCAAATAATCTATCTTAAATCAATAATTTTTTTGTATTTGTATGCATTTTTAAAAAATGTTATGGATTTTTTTGTTTATTTTTATAGTTATTATAATTTTTAATGATGTATGTTTTTTTAATCATTATTATTCGTTTTTCATACTATGAAAAAATTTAAAAGTTGCAAGATTTTTTTTAGATGGATTAAAGTAAGACGGAGAACCGATAATTGGAATGAAATTCTTATTGTTAATTTCTTATTGTTAATTTATAACATACATTTGTATATTTTATTTGATAGTTAAAAAGTATTATAAATAGATTTTGAACCCTTTTAACAGAAATCTCTTAAATGTTATTATCGAAAGATTTCTTATAATTTTTATACTGGACAATTTGTTCCAATATTTATCTGTATGGCACGCAGATTTTTTTTCAATTGTAGATTTCATTTACAAGTTCAATTTGGTTTTCAGGGATTAGTTTAAATAAATTTAAATATTAAAAGGAACTAAAATAAGCTCTTGTGCTTTCTTTTTAATTTCAAAAAATGAAAAAATATTGATGCTTTCCCAATTTTGAGCACATTTAATTGACTTTTTAAATTAGTTTTCTTATAAATTGTTCACACTTTACATAAATAAACTTTAAGACATTTATTTCATACATTTATCTAAAATTCCGTTTTATTTGTGACTTTTTTTTTAAATGATACATTTTTTTAAAAAGTAAGTTTATTAAAAAATGAATAGAATTATACATTTTTTTTTATTTCTGAATCTTTTTGCTTATGTTAGACTGAAACCCTTTTAACATATGTCGCTATAGAGAATTTTATTTAATTCTTTTAGTTTGAAACGATTCGAAAAAAGAGGAATTTCTTAGTATTATTAATGAAGTATTTTTTGATCATCAGAGAAAAAGTTTAGCTAATATTTAAATATTTTTTGGTATAATATAGTTTTGGAATTACTCTAATAAAGTATTTGATTTGTGGAACACTTACAATTTAAAAGCATTTCTACCGAATTCTGCTGTTTCCATTAACAAAACCGAGAATTAAAATTTAATTCAGAAATAAATTCTTTAACTAACAGTTATTTAAGTTGTAGTGTTATTGAAGTAATTATTACATTTATTTCTCTCTCTCCTAAGTTATAATTAAATAAAGTCTTTCTATATTTATAATGCCCAATACAAGACACTTAATCAATTTATAAGGATTAAATTTATTAAATAAATATTGCATTTAAAAAGTATTTTAAAGGGAAACTAGGATTTCAGTATGTAGTTTAATGTTCTTAATAATTGCTATATTTTTTATCAAGTTTCTCCAGGGCTAATATAAATTATTTAATCCTAAAAAGAGGTAACTACTCCAAACATTAAATTAAAGATAATTAGCCACTAAAATCACGAGTCTATTGTAATATTATATTACAAAGCTTGTTTCAAGTAAATGTTATATACCTTATATATATATATATATATATATATATATATATATATATATATATATATATATATCTATGTGTGTGTGTGTGTGATTTTGTTTGGTTTTGGAAATTTTTAAAATTAAGATATTTTTTTATTTCTTGAGTTTTTGTTTATTTTTATCTACTTTATCTGATTTATAATTATACACACTCACACACAAAGTAGATAAAAATAAACAAAAACTCAAGAAATAAAAAAATATCTTAATTTTAAAAATTTCCAAAACCAAACAATTTTTTGGAGAGACAAAAGTAGAGAATAATATGCTTTATGTTCCAACACGTCTCAGACAGTTAAGTTGAGTTGTTCCATATACATATTTAAGCGTGTGTGGGTGTGTAAACTATATGGTCAAAACTCAAGGAAGGGACACTTCGGAATTTAGACATTTCTTCGAATGTGTGAAAGCACTAATCTATTGCAATATTATACTGAAACAACTTTGAGAGTGTAAAATGCGTGCTTGAACTCATGCTCTTTAGTAGTTTCAGTGATTTTCACGCTTAAGTGACCTTCCAAGTGTACGAGAATAAGTTAAAAGAAAATTATTTTTGATCACCCTGAATAAAATAAGGTGCAAAGGATTTAAAATTTTCATAAAATATTTAATTACCTATTTTTACAATTTGAATGCATTTTTGTAGGAGTAGCACATATATTAAAAAAGATGTACATGTTTTTTTAAAAAAATGCTCCAAATTAATCTGTTTTTTTTTCTTATAATATCCAGAAATTTCATAAAAATTGTACATAAATTTTGATTACATACAACAAAATTAAAATACTATATTTTCAAACTAAAATATTGAATATTCTGTAAGACATGAGTATTAAAATAAAGTAATTTTTTCTAATTATGCTAAAAATTATAAATAGTTGTTTCATTTTTTTTCATAATTTATGATCAATAAAACAAGGCAGTTTATATATAAAATTCAGTTAAATATTGGAAGTGGTCAATGATATTACGATCCGTATTTCTATTACTTTTTGAAAGGTGCAAGATAATGGGTTTTCCCCAAATTGTCTTTTTTAATCATAAGTCACTGGATGGTTAAATTGAACTATGTAAAACTTACTAATATACTAAACATGCATGCATACTTATAAATTAGAAAACTCTCTTCCCATAAATTGCATTCAATTACAGAATTTAAATATTATATAAAATATTTAGGGTTCGAAACAAGAATTCTTATGTATTTATCAACATGCAAGATGAATAGTAAAAAAATTAAGCCGGCGATTAAATGAAAACGGAACCCCGACGAATAAATGTTGTCATAAAAAAAAAAGAAAAAGAAGAACCTACTTCTCTCTCTCTCTCTCTCTCATATTAATAGAGCCAATAGCAATAAGGGTTGTTTTATATCTAATCACTTATATCATTAATGCAATTTACATAATATGTTTTATAAATAGCCAATTTTGTGTACAAGTTTGGGGATTTTGTTTCGAAATTTTGTTGGCCTTAAAATCATTACATCCCCCCTATATATATATATATATATATATATACACATATACATATACATATACATATACATACACACACACACACACACACATATATATATATATATATATATATATAACTGAGCAATTTAATAATTGTTGAGGGAGAATCAGATTCCACACACTCCAATAATACATATTGTTATTATGTAATCAGTTGTATGTTAATTATATATTTATATATAGTTGAAAATTAGTATTAATGTTCTTATAATTGCTTAATATAGTTGATAATAATAAATGAACAGTGCATTTGTAACATAAATAATTATGAATTAATTATACTTAACATTAAAAAGTTTCTGATTCAAAAGAGTTCTTATCTTGAAATAAAAATTTTTAAAATGTCTTATTGAATTCAGTTCCAATAATTATATTTTTTAGGAAAACAACCATTAAGAAATATAAGGATTTCTTTTTTTTATAGAAAATGCTTCGAGAATTTTTATAAATTTCGACTACGCTTTTCTTTATGGAAATTTACGTTTGTTTAGAGGCAAAGACTACGTTAGCCTACAGTAAAATCAATTTTTTGTGTCTTAGATAAATGAAAGTATATTATGAATAATAATAATAATAGGTATTTATTTATTTTAAATATGAAACTGAGACTAGAATTTCTCCCACTTCGTCATTGATAGATTGGATGGCTATTCCCTTGTTATGTTATGGTCGTATTCGTCTTAATTTGGCCCAGAATTACGAACCTTTTCTCATCACGTCTTTCTATACAAATTTGATTAACATTCATTTCTGAAAAATTACAAAGACATATGAATTAATTATTATCAATAATAGAGATTTCAAGAGAACGAAAATTTTAGAGCTAAAAGCTTTAATCAAACCTTCAATCTTAATATAACTATAATATTCAGAAAACTATATGAAGAACTATAAAACTTAACAGTTTTTGAAAAGATATTTTTATTTAAATTATTTAAGTATTTTAAGGTTAATAAGCGAAGTATATTAAGTAATAACAAATAGAATTTTTGGAAACTTATGATTTTTAGAAATTTTTTGAAAAATGAGCGTTAAATATTTTCTATTTTTAGTGTGCTTTTTTGAATAATATAAAATGTTTAGGTTTTTATTAAAAAAATCTCATAGTTAATATTAAATATTTTAGTTCTTGAAACTCTTCTGAAAATAAATTTAAAAGTAATTTAATTTAGATTTCTAAGACAATTGCTTATAATTTGAGTAATGCTGAGTGAAATATTTCAAAACAGAATAAATATGGAGGGATATTTGGAGTAAATTCTTGATTATAAAGAGTTTAACAAGCTATATTAGACTTTTTTAACTTTTAATCCTTTAAACATATAATGTACATATTATTTGATGATATAATTGTCTCTAAGGCTGTTTTCTAGCTGCCAAATATATTTCAAAATATTTGTTCAATGAAAAATTTGTATTGAATCCTTCTTTAATATATACGTATATAAACATGAATATATATATATATAATATATATAAACAGGAATATATATATATATATATATATATATATATATATATATATATATATATTGTGTGTGGAAAAAGAAACTATTTTGTTAGCTCCTTAAATTGATATTTAAATATTCTGAAATAAAATATGTTTCGTAATTCAAAGATAACATAAAACTCTATCAACGTATATTTAATTTTAAAAAAATGAAGTTAAGAGTTCTGAAAAAGCTTAAATCTATAAATTTTTTAAATTTAACATTTGATTTCAGAAAGGCCTTTTGAAAATATATATAATTCCATGAATAATAAAACTTTGTTGTAATCACTAGGAAACTAATTGCCCTACAAATCCATTAGTTTCTTTTTATGTGCATAATTCAGTGTTCCCCATCTATGTTATTTTACCAATAAATTAATAAAAAATTTCATAGCTAAAATCAAAAGATTAAGTAGGAAAGACATTCAAATTCTAAAATAAAAGGAATTTTTAATAATTTTTCTCTAAGGTACACTATTCTTAAAGTATAAATTTATAAATATTTAAGTATTTAATATTTAAGAAAAAACATTTTTCTGAATTAACCTATTTATACCTGAATCAAAATTCAAAATTAAATCATTTTGTGGTTATATGCATGATAAATTATCCGTATAGCACTGTTTAAATACACAATCATTTTACATTTGTTTCCAAATTTGATGAGTTGGAGTATTTCGCACTCAAAAGTCTTGATTCAAAAATACATTATACATATTATATAATTATAGGATGATAAATTATAGGATACAACAATGCCTGACAGATATGTTGTAAGAAAATCTTCATTAAATGCTATTAAATTATGTACACATGCATGCACAAACACTCACATGCACATGCACAGTGTTAGTACCATGTGAAAATAATTATGTTCCTCAAATAAATCTCATGTTTTATCCAGTATGTTCGCACTGTTCTATGTATTGACCAAGTAAGAAATAAAATAATTTTAAATTCAATTACTTCCCAACAATTGCTTTTTGATTATACATTTAAGGAATCTATAAATTTAAAAAGTTTTGAGAAAGTTACTTAAAATTCATCAAATACCATTCTTCAACGCTGAGTAATCTTTTGCGAAATTTTGAAGCAATCGTCATTTCATCACATTTTGAGTTTTCTCCAAAGAGCCGTTTTACTTGCAACTCTTAGGTTAACTTAGCATCATAGCGAAAAAAAAAAAAGATTTTTAGTGAACTTTTAAGTTGTGTTTCCTCTAGAGTTAAAAATTTATTTGTCTTTATATTCATAAACTTAATGTAATCTAAACTATTTTAAGTACTTTACTCTCAGAATTTCAAATCTTGTGATTAGAAACAAGTATATTTCGGAATCTGGAAATATCCAATTTTTAAGATATCAAAATTTTTTATTTAATAATAGATGAAACAGAAAACAATGCATTATTTTATCACAATTACGTTTGGCTAGCTGTTATTTAATTGTTTTGTTAATAGCTGTTATTTAATTGATTTTTTAAATTTAAAGGTATATATTTCTACACAAATTCTATCAAAAGTATTCATAATTATAATTTATAATTGAATAATCTTTTTTGTTAAAAAGTCTCGTTTCCAAATTATGGAAAATATTAAAACAATTTTGTTATAGTTCCAACATTTTCAAAACCTATATATCGATGTCTTAGAAATATTGTTTATGTTTAATTAGTAAGTAAATTGAAGATTATTCAATATTTATGATCTATAGAAAGTTCTTCATCCGAAGAATTTCAATGGAATTGGTGTTAGATGTAATATATTTAGCATTTTAATTTTCCGAATATATAAGCTATACTCTGAATTTCTTTTAGTTACTGATGATGTGTTAAATCTTAAAAATATTAATTTTACTTCAAACAATGGTGGTATTATAATATGTTTGGTACGAAAAATTATTATTTTTAGTATTTAATTGCTGATTTTAAAGTTGCATTTTAATTCACTCTTCATTATTTGTGATACATTTTGATTCTTTTGAGAAGTTACATTAAGAATAAAAATTTTTAATTTAAGAACAGAAATAGCTAAGTGTTGCAAAAAGAAGACGAACAAATCGCTTAATTATTTCTTTAAATAATACATTCATCATTTTTAATATTTTAGATACTTTTTCATATGGTTTATTTTAATTATTTAAAATTATCCTTATTCATTTGAAATGAATCAGTCGTGAAAACGTAATTTATCCTGAATAATTCTTTCTGACTATTTCACACAAAGACATTCTTGAATTAATTGATTTTTAAGAAACTTTTCATACTTTTAAAATATATCATTTTGCAAGGAAAGCATCCACGTATTCTTACATAGAATAACATATCTTATTATGTTTAAATAATTAACATAAACGTAAGAGAATAAGTGTAATCAAAAATATACCTTTTAATAAGTTAATAACATATCATGAAATTTTTTAGCTCTAGTCTTTAACCAATTATAAAAGCAATAAATAATTAAAGAATAAAATTTTGAATGGATTCTTTGGGAAAAGTGAGTAACGTAATGCATAAAATATATTTGCTCTAAATTTAAAATAGTTGCTACACAAAAGGCATTTTATAATTATCAATATAAATTTCAAAATATTTGCATTCAAAACAACTGACTCAGATATTATATGTCAATGTACATTTACCTACATTAAATGTAACAATTCATCCAGTTTAGTTTTCTGAAAACTTTTTTTTATGACTTATCTTTCTAACAAGTGTAAATTAATGAACCAGTATGACTCACGATATTATTCAGCTAAAATTACTAGAGATAAAGTTTTAATTGAGAGGGAAAATATAATCACATTTTAAGCGTTTACTTCTTAAAATTAGAAGCAGAGAAAATTCTGTTGTTAAACAAAATGACAGATATTTTCTTATTTTCTGAAATTAATTCAGAAACTAGCGAAAACAGTTAAAACTAAGAATTTTAAAAACGAGTATAATTAACCCAAAACTTCGTTATAAAATTTTTATTTGTCTTCCAAAAGCCATAAAAATTAGCACCAATCTCTGAAAATTAAAATTAAGAAGTAAAAAAAAGGTTATGAAGCCAAATAAATGAAGTATACGCTACATCAATCTAATCCGCTCCAGTTAAGTCAATTATACGTTAGACGTTGATTAAAAACATCATAATTCCTTAGGGACTTGTAGAAAGTTTGTTTTAAAAAAGAAACACGGTCTCAGTTTCGTTTTTTCAATTCGACTTTCATATTTTGGTACATGAAAAAAAAATTCCACTGTCATCGTAGCCTAAGGAGACAATTAAACAACATTTTGGTTAGGCTTATTTTTTCAGATTTTTAATTCACAGCAGCATTTTTCATTTTTTAATAACTTTCTTCATTTTATAAGTGGAAATAAAAGGCCTTGATTTTGCATGCGGGATCATTATTTTGAAGTATTTGATCTCATTTGTTAAGAATGTTTTTTAAACCCTAAGGATAGTTCCAGAGGAATTAAAATTGTTTATTCAGAAATCTGGACACGTGTTAGATTTAAAGAGCAAGTAATAATGAGAAAGATTTCTTCAAGCTTACATTCTGCAAATAAATTCAAGTTCTGTTGAAAAGACTTAATGAAAGCATTTGTTATTAGCACTTTTACTTTTTATAAGTTCGATTGCATTAGAATACATAAACATTAATTCAAAATGTATTCCGATAAAGATAATTAACGTAGCATTTTAATGTTACATGAAATTAAATTAAAAATGAATTGTAATTAATAGTTATTAGCACATAAAATACTTTCAAGTTATTCATACAGCCGAGCTTGATTCAGGTTTCTTATATACAGGGTTATTCGAAACGATTCACCTGATTTCAAAATTTCCTATTTACAAAAACAAACGATACAAAATGATATGTTAATGCATGAATACAAAGAAAATATTTGGAAGTTTTATATTGGGAAAAATAAATGGTCCTCGTGTGTTCTTCGAGAAGCTATTTCATGAAAGTTGTTTCAGCTTTCACGGAGCTACTTCGGATCGGTTGTGGTGGACAAGATGATTTGATGTAACTTAGCTAATTTTCTAAGTCCCCTGATATGATTCCCCTGGTGATTTGTTTTCCCTTTACATTAATGTATTGCTCATAATCTTGGATCATTTATTTATTAAAATAAAGCATTTTGATATCAGATGAATCAGTTTGAATAATCCTGTATAAATTCAGAATTTTTCTAAATTCAGATAACATAAAATCGTGCTCTGACTAAGTTTATGTTTCTAGTATAATATTAAGGTGATTATAACGTATAATAATAAAGCACCTTTAAGATGGTCACCGGTAGCTATTGTTTAATATGACTGAATTCCAGGAACTGCCATTGCGTATAAAATTTTAAAATGTATAAAAATGTAAAAATAATAATAATAAATTGAGTGTGTAATATTGCCGCATTACAAGTGTAATAAGAGACCCACTTGTTTTAATTTTATAATTTTTTAAATAATTTCTAGTGTTACTGAGTATAAATAATTTTTATTTCCCTAATCTGTAAGAAAATGTTACAGAATTTGTTCATTGTGTACTGTAGATTTTATACAAAATACTTCAAGATACTACTATGCGAATGTAAATGTTCACGCTAATTGATGGATGTATGCCACTTTTGTTAAGCCTTTAAATTTAATTCTTTTTCTTTTCCTTCGGAAAAAAAAATAATACTGAACTTGGCTCATCATGACATGCTAATTTTATGATAAGAGTGCTTTTTTTCTTAAGCTTAAAGAATAATTAGATCGTGTTACGAGGAAATTAAAGATTTGAAAGGAAACGTAACTTTAAAACTGAAATTAATATTCAATGTAGTTCCTTAATATTGAAATAAAAAGATAGCATATCAAACTTGAAGGGTGAGATGCTAAAATTCTTAAACTTAATATTTAAATGATACGAAAGGATATTTGTATGTGAAATGAATTTATTCTGAGTTATATAAACCAAATATAATCAATTTCTTAAAAATTGTATTATATAATTATTAATTGAATAAATATTCTCCTGAATAAAAAATAATACATGATGCAAAATTTTTCCATTTGATTTTCTTGCTTAGACACTGTGAAAAAATTTGGTCTACCAAATTTCAAACAATAAGTTAGGGAGTTAGTATTGAACAAATATTATTGCTTCTAAAAATCTCATTTTGTCGACGTTGGAAAATGTATACTATGAAGTTGAATGGTGTCTGGATATAACTTCTGCTTCTCAAAAAGTATTCATGTGATGAGATACATTGTATGTATATCCACAACAAAACTTTGTTGCGTTACATCTTCGATATCTAGTAGAAAACGGAATTCTTGCAATATTTCAATCCAAATGATATTGGCTATGTGTCGTGTAATGAGGCGCTAGAGAGGGAATAGATGTGATGTGTGGGAAAAATTCTTTTATCTTAAATATGAGTAGAAAATTTGCACAGGGAGTATATGAGCAGGCATTTACAGCAAAGGAAGTTATAAGAGAAAAGGATTTTAGATTACATAGTCCTTTATAAAATGATTCATATATTGGTTTTGATTTAAATGCTAAGTCGAAGTATATAGTATATATTTCTCTCTCTCTCTGTATATATACATATGTGTGCGTGCGTATGTGAGGGTGTGTCTAATAAAAGCAAGGCAGTTCATGTAGAAAAAAATATTTTTGAGGATTAAAAATGCTTAGATAACTTTTTTTTCATACCTGGAACATTAAATTTCAACAACATAGCATTTATTGAATCAATCAAGATTAATTAATAAAATTGATCTTGATCGATTATTTTCTTTCTCTAGAAGTATTTTAGGTAATTTAATGTAATATTTTAATGGACTTGTAGGATTCCCATTTCAATGATTTGAACAAGAAATTTTTCAATTGAAGAGTAGTTCAAACCAAAACACATGTAATGAAATAACGTAAAAAGAAAATTAAGATTTACGGCTCTCATGTTTAAGAGTAGGTAATCCCACACTTGTGAATATTCTCGAACATAAAATCCAATTTATCACAACATTTTTATTATTTTTCATAATTATTTCCTCAGCTTCCCTTAATCCAGTGGTTTACAAGTAATTGTCAATTACCAAGCTGTTGGCTATCGTAGTTCAGTGATTGTCTTGGGAAAAGCTATTGTAAGATTGTCAAAGAACCCCAGGAAACGGAGAATGATTAAGAATATACTTAACTAAACGATCGGATTAATTTTTTCGTTGAAAGTATATTTCCAAAGAGAATGTATTAGCAAATTTTATAGTTTTTCCAGCAGAAAGAAAGGTATCTCAATACGTGATCCAATTTTGTGATGACTTTTTAATTTGTAATTATGTTACTTTTTATGTTAACAAAGTCTATTTACTTGGCACGTTGTGTCTTCTTTCATTAAATATTTGTAAGGTATATTATTAAACTTATACTTATTTTTATTGCAGTAATTCACTATATAGCTCAAGATTGGTTAGTTAATTTTCTGGGAAATTTATAGTTGAAATTTAACGTTACTACAATAGCATAACGATTACTTTAGAATATTTAGAATTTGTCTCAAAGATCCTAGATTTGAAATCCTAGAACATACTATTCTTTCTGAATAGGGTCAATATACATGTTGTGTTTACGGCCTATATGGGATTTAGAAATAAAATGCATAACATAATTTTAAAAGCTCTAAAATTTATATTTAATATTTATAATTTTTAAAAGTCGAATAATGTAATAAGAATTAATTCAAATAAATTAAAATAAACTTATTTTTAGATGCCCATGAGTAACTGTGGCTATTCTGATTTTACTGGCTTTCTTATTCGTAGATTTTAATATACATTTTGTGTACTTGCATAATGAGTAGTTAAAAACTTATTAATTCAAATTAGTGAAATGTATAAGGCAGAAAAAACTGACTCCTTTTGTTGAAAAAAATCTAAATATATTCTAATGAATTGTAATATCTATTACTTAAATTTTATCAGTAATTATCGTTTGGTACTTAGATATAAAAATTATTAAATATTTTTTTGGAAGATGTCTAAAGTATTAAATTCAAACTGTTTTAAAGAATTAAAAGCTTATGATTTATTTCTGAAAATTTGTTTTAAATTGAGGCATTATTTTAACTACTGTTCTAACTTTTGTTACTCAGAGGGAAAATAGAATAGCACAGCTTACTTTATTTATGAACTTAAGTTGACATATAATTGTGCTAAAACGACAAATCCTAAATTAAATTTCTGAGAAATTCCTTTTAAATTGAAAGCGATTTAAAGTGATAAGTTCTTTAATAGAAATATACACGTTTTAACATATATTTACCCTGCTCTTATTGAAATTGCTCAACGGACTTTTATCGAAATGTTATCTTTAAAAGAAGTTTCACCTGCACTTGGTTTTTGAATGGCTATTTAGGTTTTCTCTGAATAAATCGCACTCGTATTAACAGGGACAAGTAAGTGGTTAAACAAGTTTGAAAGAGAACAGATAATTAGTCTTCGCGAGTTCGTGGAATCTGCTGAAATGATGTAGGCAAATATCACTCAATGTGATTAATGATGGCGGTTTTTGGTTTAAAAGTGATTGTGAGCTTAAGATATTCATTATTAAAAATTTTGTAGTGTATCACAGCGAACTTTTAATCAGCTTTATAAGTTACCTTATTTATTGATTAGTTCATGTACAAATTTTCTATAACTTTTCAGATGGAATGAGGTATTGCCAATCAATCAGCTCACATCATTTATCAAACGATTTCCAATAATCTTGCAAGATTTCTTGGTATTCATAATAACTGTTATGCAGTTTTCGATAACCATACCCTGAATGAATTCGGATAGGTGTATAAATGAACGATATATATACGAAAATGTTTCCGGTTGTTTTCTTTAATCATTCCAGCACTTTTTTGAATTTTAAGGCAATCATTAACAGAGCATACTAAAAATATTAGAGAATCTCTTTGACTGATTTTAACTACTTTAGCTGTTTCATCTATATTACAATAAAACCCATATTTGATGTAAGTAAAATAATTGTATTGATATTTATCTTTCTTATATACCTAATGAAATTAAGTGGTCAGGCTAAGCAGCTAAACTACGGAGGATGGAGGAAGTTTCAACAATTCACCTTTAAAATGTTTAAATAATCATTAATAAAGAAGTTTCAGATTGTATTGTTATTTTAAGATTTTCACTATTTTATTTCTTAATGTAAAATTTTCTTTTTATTGGGATATGCTTAAATAATATAATTATTTTTCTTCATTTCAAATGTTAGATATGGATTGAAATGTAGATAAAGCATTTTTTCATTTAGCTTCAATGTCAGAGAAAACCAATGTTAAATCGACAAAATGCAAACTTTGAAAGGTAACGACCAAAAATAAAAAAAAGTTTTCCTCGAAAAATCCTCTGGAACAATTCTCAACGAAGGAAATAATGGAATTTTACAAAAGAAATTTCCTATATAAGTGAGTAAGAACGATTGGTAGGAAATCCCTTGATTGATCAAAGATGGCGATGAAAGAAACAATTCAAAAGGCTACTAATCCAGTCAGTAGAAGCAAGAGTAGCTTAAAGGCACACTCTTTCAATAATGGGCTTGAGGATAGACTTTCTTAAGTAGTATCAGACAGGAGCGAAGCATTTAGCGCACATCTAGTTGTGAAACTAAGAAATAAACTTGAAACAATATTCTGATGAATAAAGAGCGGTTTTATCTTCTTTGATCGCTCAATTGCTTTTTTCTCTCTTGTCCGTTGTAACATGTCTCGGAATGTCGGAGTGCAAGAACTTTAATTAGCTTAAAACTAGAGTTTCATTCCAGTAATTAATTTGAGCTTAAAAACCTTTCTTTCCAACATCAAAGACTCAAATTAATGAAAACAATGAGGAGGAAATTGAAGTTTTGTCTTTTCAAATCTTCAAGGCATATATAGCAAAATATTATACAAATGTAATGTTTGATACTCGTGTTTCTTTTTACATTTATATTCATGTGTGACAATCTGTAACAGTTATATATTTGAACTACGTAAAATTTGAAAATTTCGTTATTCACGTATTGTTGTTTTACTAGGATTTTAAATTGACATATGTGTCGCATTATTACTTATGTCAGGGAGTTACTCTTAAAAGATGAAAAAGACATAAATGAAATTAATGATATAAAATTGAGGGAGGTGATACACATAGAATAAATATTTTGTCTTAATTGTTTGTGAAAAATACTAATTTTTTTCCACTCTCGCTAAAATTTCAAAAAATAAATAAATAAACCATCTCAAATAATGCTGCTTTACAACTAGAAACCTTCAATTTTGTAGTAGTAAACAACAGGTTTTTTTTTATAACGGAACAAATTCCATAGCTGCTATTTTCATCACGAAAAACTAATCTCAAAAGAAAGAAAATGCTTCCAATAAAAATAAAATCTTATTTCTTAACTTAAAAAACATCGTTATTGTCAAAGAATTACATGAACGAAAAGTGTATTCAGGTATTTTTCATTGATAATATTTAAATTTTTATCCTTATATTACTTACGTACTAAAATAACTTTGTTTCTAAGTATTTTACGTTTAAACATATTTTATAATATTTTCATATGGGTATTGTAAAATAAATCTATATTTTATTTTGCCGACACATAAATTGAGTTTATTAAATTCTTTACACTTAAGAATATGTTTGACTACTCACATTGAATATATAACATATCGATAGTTCAAGCACTCTCTTAAGTTCATAAAATCAGAACATATTATGACATAGCTTCCGTTTGCAATAATTGACATTTGTGGTGAAATTATAAGTTGATCTCAATCATCATTGAATGTTTGTTTCGTCTTTCATTTCTTGATTACTTTTAATTAAATATTTAATATCTGTTTCAAATCATACCAATAATTTTAAAATGAGTTCAAATTATTTTGAAAGCTTTTTTCAATTGTGAATGAAAAATAGTTACAATAAAAAAGATGATAATAATATTTTATTACTTACATATTTTTAACGAATGCTTTTTGAATATTTATTCTTAAAGGTATAAATGGAGAATTTTGATTAAATTCAACAAAACATTTTAATTATTTGAATGAAAATAATATTTTACTAGTTCTTCTGTAGCAATATTTGTACTTCTGATGTTAAATTAAATTTATAGGTCATAAAGATTTTAAGCAAATGAAATAATTATTAGGGTTAGTTGTAAATTTCTTTATTGTTTCAGTATTAACATTTTCACATAGATTTTGAATGAAAAATTTGGTTTATACTGAATTAAAAAACTATGATAATGGGTTTTTAGATTTTGGGACCAAGATAATTAATTGTAAGAAGTAATAGTCATATTGAAATGATATTTGAAAATGTAAGCTAATATTCTCCAGCAACAAGAAATGATTAAAAATGAGCGTGTCTGTGACAAAACGTATTGATCAAAATGCAAAATCATTGTAACTCTCAATAGGATGTTGAGCCGCCATTATTTCAACGCCTTTTGCCGCACTTCGTGACATGGAGTCGCATACGCTCTTAAAGGTGTCTTTACTCAACTCAACCCATGTAGATTGTACTATGACATATGTAACTTGCAAATTTTGTGGTCCTTAAGGAGTCTTAACAAAATAGTCTATAACATCCCATAAGATTTCTATAGGCAACTGGTGTGTCACAGTATCTATGGCTCTCAAGATAAGCCCTTTAGATTACAACGGTATGAATATAAGCGTTGTCTTGTTGAAATAGAGGAATGGGATGGGCGTTCAGAAAAGGAATGGCCACGGATTGTTTAGGATAGGTTTAAGATGAGAAATCCGATACACGAAAAAAATCTGGTTCTATAATAGAAAAACTCTATTTTAGAAATTGATTAACAATGTTAACTAACTACCTATTAAACCATAATTTATTTTACTAGTACAGTGTCTCTGCGAACAGAATGGCGAAAGATGTTAAAAGTGTCCTATTTTTAATGGCTGTGTGCATATGCCTTCATCTTGGAAAACTCCTTTTTAACAATTCAAACCCATTTAAAAAAATGGAGTGAATATGCCTTTTCTAAACCCAGAATTGATTTGAAACTTTAAAACCTTCGAAATACGATCCAATTTTCTACTACAGAATGTAAGAAAATATTGTTTCTTCTAATTTTATGAACTAATCGTATAAACAAAATTATAGACACACAATATATATACTTGTGTGCTGATATATATACTTGTGTACTGATAGCCAGATTGTTCATTATTAGATTTTATCTGTTTTAATATGTAATTTAATTTATTAGCCAATCAGAATGAGTTACTTTACCAACTATGCAAATGGCTTAGATAATACCAATATAAGTGAAAAAGTAGTTTTCCTTATGATAATTCTAAATATATATGTTTCTGAATTCGGACGATCATTTATACTTTTACCAAAATAAATTTCACTAATTTCTAAATATTTGTATGTTTTGGAGATAATCAAAAATGCAATGTATTATCTATCGAATAACGTTATGTTTTTATACTGGTAGTTTTATATTCAATAATCCCTTGTTAATACTACAGACATTTCACTAAATACAAAAATTCACTCTCTAAGCTTGAATAACAGATAAAAATATGATTTTATGAATATTTCTGATGTCAAATTGACTCTGAGTTTTCACATTATTCAGGAGTCAGAATAAAATTCTTGTAATTATAGCCATCAAATATGAAACTGAAATAGTTCCTGAGAACTCTCTCTCTCTCTCTCTGAAAATTTTTGAATTGAGAAACTTCAATATTATAATACTAACTTACCAATGCGGGATTCGTAATAAAATTATAAGAGAAACGTTTGAGAGAAATTGCATTCATATTAACGCATAATTTTAGCACTCGTGTAAGCATCTGTGTCAACACCTCTTAGCATTTGCACCATTAACTCCAGTGTTAATGAAATCGTCTCATTAGGAGATAAATTTCCATTTATAGCACTTACACCATTTAATTCACAATCTGTCGAGGTATTCAAGGTTACGGAAATGAAGTAATTGCAGTATTTTCATTAGGCTTTGAGAAAGATTCTATATATAGTAACTGTTAGTATCCTATTACAAGGTTAAATAAATTAAATGTTCAATCTGTTCAGTTGCACAATCTTTTGATACAATCTCAAAAGCCATCATTTGCCTTGAAAGATATGGAATTAATGAAAAGTAGCTTGAAAACTGAAAAGTATTTGTCTCAAAATTATTCTATTAGGATCATTGAAATTTTCTGTCTGCATGCTACGATCAACAGTATCTCATCAATGTTCAATATTTTGAATTATTTTAACAAGGGTACATTAAAAGCAATTAATCTGTTACCTTTGAAATGAATTAATGATTGCTGCTATTGACAATTTAATTCTAATTCTCTTTATAGTGCTTGCAGTTAGAAACTTCTTTCACTCATTTTATCTATGAGTTTAGGTAAAGACAAATACTGTTACTTATACATAGCATCTAATCCCTTTGAATAATTTAAAATTTTTAAGAAATACTTGTTCGCAATATAAATTCTCCATCGTTTAAATAAATTTAACGGTTTCAAAATAAATTTTATTTTATTCTATAATGAAATAAATTATTTAATAATCCAATACGAATGCTCCTTTCAATGTTTTTTCATAATTTTTGTAATGATCTTTCGCGGAATAAAATTTCAGAAAATGAAAAGAAAATAGTTATAAGCTGCATTCTACCGAAGCGAATTTCCAGATGAGAAGGATAGAGAGCAGGATTATGTATGTTAATGACAGTTTGCAAATTTCATGTATATATGTATGAGCAATTCAGTTAAAGAGATATATATTATTTGAGGGGTGCAGAGGAATTATATTATTGACCTTTATAATATTTGAGTTTTGATTCTTCCTGAAATTGATTATTTTCTTATCGAATGTTTCTTACTTTTTATGCATAAGTATGCCGTAAGAAAAAAATATTGAGAGTTTCTTGAGTACATTATATAGAAATGTAAAATGTATGATGACTCCCCAAAGCATACTTATTTAATTTAATAACCAAAGAAACTAATTTTTGTGAAGGTTTAAAAAACTATCTGCAAAAACTGAACTGTTAGTCTGATATATAGTGGTGTACAAAATTAAGAGAATTTGCATATTTTGTAGAATTTCATTAACAAAATTTAACGAAATGTAAAAATACAGTTTCGAAATATAGATGCAAATCTTATACGTCGAATACGTAAGCGTATACATGTATGGGGATGGAACGAGTAGAAAAACAGGATTCATAAGTGTGCATGCCAAAATCCGCACTTCGTTCTCTAGCACATTTCGCTGAATTTCGTGGTGTTTTATTGCAGCAATCGCTTAAATTAAAATTCAAACAGTAAGAATATGAACGACCAAGGTTTAGAAGACTGACTGTGGTGGCGAATTGGGGGTAGGCCAGAAGAAGGCCAGTCTCAAATCCAGATTTGCAGAGAATTCGATTTAACGCCAAGCGTCAAGTCCAGCTCAAAGAAACAGTTTTAGGATACCAGTTAAGTCGAGAGAAAGCCTGGGCAAGGTTGTCCAAGAGTCTTGATGGCCAGATAAGATCTCATTTGTCCATTACAGCGAGGCGTAACAGGGATGTTACAGCTTCTCAAGTCTTTCATGAGTTGTATGCAGCCACAATAACCCGAGTTTCAAGCGTGGCTGTTTCCAGACTTCATGTGAGAGGTCTGTTTGCGAGCAGACATGTTGTTTGCATCCCGTTCAGTTCTGCGAACAGGAGAATCCACTTAAAATGAAGCAGAAATATTATAGATTGGAGCATGATTCTATGGGTGACAATTATCTTCATTGATGAGTCCCGGTTCAGCCTAACTAGTGATATTCGCCATACTTTCATATGGAAAGAACCAGGGACCCAATACATGCCCTCCAAATCGACCATTGTAGCAGCGGAGGCTTGATGATCTGGGCAGGCTTCTAGTTGGATGGCTGCACACACCTCCATGTCTTTGAAAGAGACACAGCGACTCTTAAAAGGTATAGAGAAAAGATCTTGGAGTCCTATATCCGCATTTTCATGAGTGGGTCCGATTGGGCTTGATTTCCTTTTAAAAAAACGACAACGCGAGGTCACATAAAGCTCAACTGGTCGATGAATTTCTGGAAAGTGAGGATATTCGCTGGATGTATTGTCTAGCCAGATCTCTAGATTACAATACTATAGAGCATGCCTGGAATGCTCTGGGAATAGCAATTGCAATTCGCAAGCCCCTTCCGAGAACCATCCAAGACCTGAAAACAGCGTTACGGAAAGAGTGGGACCAATTGCCACATAAAATCCCTTATTTTCATCATAAAAACACGTTGTGAGGCCTATATATCTGTAAGAGGGGACCATACACCCGATTAACCCATTTTTTTGTTCTATTCTACAACTGTTGTTTCATGCCTTGAGACTCCGATGAGTGTTACGCACGATAAGGCGTGTATATTATATTTGTTGAAGGATTACTGTTTTGTAATATATCAACACATTAAATTTCTTTAAAATCTTTCCAGTAATTCTAGAGATAATCAATCAAATCGGAAAATTCTCCTAATTTTGAACACCAGTTTATATATAACTAATGTACTTCTACATGTATCCTCCATTTTTTACGAAAAAAAAAAGCAATTGGTAACTAAACATCATTTTAATAACGTTTTCCTGCAGAGTGAATGTGTCTGTAATGTGTGTGGAATAATGTCAACACTAGCATCACGTTACTTAATTTTTTTCATTATGTATTGTGAAGAATACAAAGGTATTTTAATTAAAATGAAATATTAATTTTATAAAGTTGCAAGATATTTAAATTTGCGATTTAGTGGATTGAAAAATAATGTATCTTCCACTTCTCTCTTCCTAACAGGTTGATAAATTAAATTATTTAAAAAAATCTGCAAAATATACTTAAATTCTAAAATTGGGAAAAGAAAAATTCTAATATTTTTAAGCTCTGTTGGCCTTTCAAAGGGAATTCAAAGTGCCATTAAAGGAAAGCAATTATTAAAATATTATGTTGTAAGTATAAGAAATATCTTTCTGAAATAGCTTAACTCCTATTTAAACACATCCAACTAGGTTTAGAAATCATAAAAATACACATTAAAAAGGAAATTCAACAAAAAAAGAACCATGTTCTTTTTCATATCTTGTTTTTTAACTCGAGTTATCAAAAATAGGTTTGTTATATAATTGTGTAATCTAAAACAGTATTAATTCTTTAGGGCCCCTATGTGGATTTAATTTAAAAGATATCACTGGAACCATAGAAAAGATGATTGATAGCAAGTATAGAAAAAGATCAATACTAGTTGATAGTGTCTAGAGAGTTAAATATACGAAGGTTATTCAGAAAGTAAGAAACGTTTTGGAATTAAAAAGAAACTAAGTACAAGAAAAAAAAATATTATATACGTCAGAAAGAGCATCTAAAATTCTACTTTTGTACATAGTCACCAAACAAATTGAGGCACTTATCATAGCGGTGGACAAGCTTTAAAATTCCTTCATCATATAATTCTGCCGCCTGCGATCTCAGCCACTCAATGACACGCACCCGCAGCTTCTTGTCGTCTCACCCTCGTCTCGTCACCAATTACGATTCGATCCAGTAATGAATCACCATGTCTGTCTTAGGCCTCCAGAAATGTCAAAGCTGCCCCCATTCGCTGACCTTTATGGTGGTCTGTAAGCAATTTCGGCACCCATCTTGCACAAAATTTGCGGTAGCCTAGCTTTTGTGTGACAATTTCAAACAACCAAGTCCGTGAAACTTGTGGAAAAATAAGCGAAAGCTCCGTTATTGTGAAACGGCGGTTTTCATGAATCTTTTCATCAACTTTAGCGACCAGTTCATTATTCACAATGCTAGGGTGTCCACTCTTCTCTTCATCGTGAACGTTATTTCGGCCATTTTTAAACTGAATGCACCATTTCCGGATTGAATTTTCCTTCATTACTTTGTTTCCGTACTCTTCACTCACTTGCCGATTAATTTCCATGGGTTTTAGGTTTTTTGCCAACAAAAACCGTTTCACAGACCACACCTCACAATTGGTGGGATTTCCAATTGCAGCGCTCATTTTAAATTTGAATATCGAAACAACGAGCAGCCTGAAAATGGTCCCGTTATGATGGCTGGACACCGACTGAGATGCCGAGCAATCAGAAACCAAAATATACGTGATCGGCGCGCGCCTAGCGACGTCAGACGGAAATTTTCCTTACTTTCTGAATAGCCCTCGTACCACAAAATATCATCTTAAAATGATAAAAGACACTCAGTAGAAAAATGGTACTCTATAGCAATGAACTACTGCTTTTTCTAAATCTCCCTAATGCATTTGTAAATAAAAATATTTTGGGTGATATTGTGCAAATATTGCATTTTTGAATAAGAGGAAGTTAAAATATTTTAAATGCATTGAAGGATTTATTGGTTATACTAAGAAATTTGACACCAAACACGCTGACCAAAAATTCATATGAACTACTTTAAACAATAATACCATTAAATACTTCCACACATGTGGACGGCGGAATGGTACAGGGTCATATTCTCGGATGAGTTACGCTTCTGTTTCAACAATGATAGTTGCCGTGTGCGAGTGTAGCGTCTACGTGGGGACAGGTCGATCAAGTAAAACATTATGCATAGTTCCTATATATGCCGACCACTATCCTCTATGAAAGATTTCACCGCCAAAGTAAACACTGATTGATTTATTGATTTAAAAGAAACCCTAGCTATAAATTAACAAATTTAAATAAGGAGAAAATCATTTGCTGTTAAAATTTCTAACGAAAAATTAATGAAAGTATATTTATAAAAACTATTTTTAACTTATTTAAAAAACAAAACTAACCATAGTTAAAGAAAATAACATCTATAAGAATTAGAAATAGCTCAAAAATAAACTAAAAGGGATTCATCAACAAGAATAAAAAAACCCTATTAATTGAAAATAAACATTTAATATTGTAAAAGAAAAACAAAGAGAAAGGCGTAGAGAAAAGAGATAGTATCAAGCAACAGAAATAAATAAATAAAAATAAAGTGAAAGATGGAGAAATATAGAGTTAAACGCAATAGAAAAATATCTAAAAAGACATATATTATTTTAGTCACATTTATAATTTTTATATTTTATATTTCATTCTAAAAAATTTAGTGGAACATTTTTAGGCTTTGCACATGTAATATAGAAATTATTTATGTTATTTTGAATATTAATAGGTAAATTAACTAATTTGATATCTCTCAGTAAATAATTATGTAATATATTTCTAAAAAATATTTAAACTGTAATTACTATCAATATATATATATATATATATATATATATATATATATATATATATATATGAGTGAATATGGGTGTATTATATGTTTGCTTTGTAGTCCGTATATGTAGTCTAAAAATGGATTTATTACATTTCATAAATAAACAGAAACTAAAACGGAATATATATATATAACTAATACATACTATAAATAAGCAATGATAATAATTTTTGTGGAAAGAATTGAAATTATATGAAAAAGAAAAAAATTCTAATTTAATTTTCTTCTCCTAGTTTAATATACATCAAAGAAAAGTTAAACATTACAAAATTTACAAGAAGTTGAAGAAAATACAACGGTACAAAAGGAAATAGGTGCATATAAATGATGGCCATAAAATAATGAAAACTTTAAAAAATGTACTGACTAGAACAGAGATGAAAATTAAATAAAGATTTATAGAACATAAAAAGAAATATAACATTTTTAACTTCTACAACCAGTGTAAGACTGTTAAAGCTTGATTTAATTAATTTTAAAGGTAAATCTTTCTCTATGCAGAAAAATGGTATACGAAAATGGTATAGAATCACACACACAAAAAAATTTAAATGAAAAAAATTAAAAAAAAACATGTAAGATATAAAATGAAAGTAAAGTTTAAGTTGAATAACAATTACAACATTTAGATATATACAAGATGAATTTCAAAAACGTACAATAAACTAATCATAAATAATTAATCAAAAGTTTCAAAAAATATTTAAATGAAAAGATACATGAGACGCAAAACTATACAAATTATACCAGAGCAAAGGGGGAAAACCACCAAAATAGTTTGACTGAAATTTGGAAACCGAAGTAGATAGATGTTTCATTTATCACAGAGGGTGAGCAATATGCAAAATCAAATGAAAAATTAAATTTTAAATGAAAAGATTAAATAGAAAAAAAGGAAACAAATTTAATAAAAAACTAAAATCTGAAAATGAAAGAAATCATATTTAAGGTATATTTTAAGTATTATACGTTAAATTTATAATTATACCTTTACGTATTATACGTTAAGATATCAAAGGGTAATAAGCCTGCCGACAAAGTTTGTCAAAATTATGAAGATTTTTGTAATTTTACGTATTACATAATTGTCAATAATATATATATATCTGAAAATATAAAGATTTAATGAACGGATCCACATCAGTATCTTTTGAATCTTAAACTAAATTTGTCCTTCGTATCGTTAATATCATCATAAATTTTGTTAGCTTATATTTTCTTAAAAAAAATCTAAAAATTCAAATTCATTTATATATTCTTTAGTTTACAATAACTTTATGTACTCTGGAGAAAAAGATAAAAGATTCAACGTCTTTGTTATAATTATTTTGAAAGATTATAACATTACGTCAATTTATCTATTATATTTAACTATTATATTTAACATAATTATATTCATAACATTGCAAATATATATATATATATATATATATATATATATATATCATAATTTGTGTGTGGTTGCTGAATATATTTACAAATCTATAATTTCGAAAAAATACGATTTCCTAAATTTGATATTTAATGTTCATCATTAAGTGAGGTATTGAAAATATAAACATATAATAACTATCACACTAATTGTAATATTACCAAAAGAAAGGAAAAAAAATTGAAATTAAATATTAAAAACATTAACGCGTGTATAAATTAAATTTTAACAAAGAGTGTTTCCAGGTTAAAAATGGCTTTGTTTAAAAGTTGTATATCTTTTGGAATGAGGCTCTGAACATTTGCGCTTTGTGACAGTAAAAATTAGATTAATTGATTTATAATAGAAACCGGCTGTGTTTTATGAATTAACAACAATGTGGTCAGGATTCTATGAGGCAGACTAATCGATAAATAGCAATATTTGTTTGCTTAAAAACAAACAATATTATAATCTCTCATCTTGTGAGATATAACAGAAGTCAGTTTCTACTTCAGGGAACAAATAAATACTAAATATAAATAGATATAATAGATTTAAATTACATAGCAATATATACATGGTCTATTTAAATTCAGTCATAACGAATCTTATGCTCAGTCAGCATCAGCTACTAGAAAATAGGGAGCAGTAATACTTTTTAAGCACGCCGTAAACCGAACTTACTTTGCCTTTATTTTGTTATTTCCTCTCGTCTGAGTCTAGGAATAATTTTATATATAAATCAAGAGGATTCAATCAACTTCCATTTCTTAATATATTTAGTTAAGCTTCCTTTGGGAAATGAACATTGGCCCTCTGGATGGAGAAAAATCGATTGAAAAGAATAAAATCATAAGTTATACGAAATGAAGCAATATAATTAAGTGTGGATCTTGCAATATAATAATATCAAATACTAGCACCAGAAATTTAGAAATTGTTGTTATCAGAAGGAATTTTTTTTTATATTAGTAGAAATTCATTCATTTTTTTTAAAACAATATCCCATCTAATCACATGTGATGTAAATTGGAAATCCTTGAAATTCAAAATTTTTAAGCTAATTATATCTTCAGAAAGCTTAACGTAAGTTAATCCTTTGCTTTGTTTGAGATAAAACTCAAAATCATTCATAAGAAGAAGATAACACGAACAAATGTATACTTTACTTTTCTTAAAAACTCCCTTCAATAAAATGCTACAATGATAGAGATTTATTATTAGATGAATTATTTATTTTAGTTTTTGATGAGAAAATATAGAATATTTATTTAAAAATTTATTTTTAAATGTAAAAATGTTGAATAGTGATATTTTAAATATCAATACAGCAAAAATTGTAATATTTCAGGTACACTTGTAGAGTAATATAATGCAATCTTCTCGAATGCAGACTGTTAAAGTATTCCATTATTGATTAGTGTAAAGTTTTAACTCAACTGGACGTTACTATTCTTCGTATCCAACGTGAAACGTTGGCTTTAAATCCAAAGCAATTTGCATAATTAGTCGAGTAAAGCGTCGAAATGAGAAATATTGGAAATATGGCAATTAAAATGTAATCGATTTGCCGAAATAATACAAACTTTCTAACATCAGTGAATTAATGCTTAATAAGGCGTAGCCTACAATATTTTAATTTTATCATTAAGGCCTTTTGAAAGTCAGTTTTGATAAACATTTTAAATTCGAGTGATTTTTTATTAATCATTATTACCGATAAAAAGTTTTTTACACGACATCATTTATTTTCAAATTTTATTTTTGTAATTGGTTGCAGTATGTTTATTCAGATAATTGCGGCTTGATAAAGACTAGAATTTTGACGCTTTAAATCTGGATCAAATAGTTTTATGGGTAAGTGGTGAAGTTTGTGGGTAACAGGTCCTGAATTGTATTTTAAATTATGCCTTAACAATCATGTGAATAAAAGGATTTGCTTCATACTAGATCTCACCGGTTTGAAAATCCTCATAAAATGATGAAGAAGCCAGAGATGTGAAATACCAACTCAGAGTTTTCCACTTCAATCGAATATGGTTAAATATTACATGATGGTCATCTAATAACTGAATGTTTTGCAGTTTTGAGACTTACAGTAATAAAAATATATATAAATAGATGAAATATTTTTGAAATCACAAGGAAACAAAATGTTATGATACTATACTTCTAAAAACAATTAGCACCCAGAGTAGCATTGCAACGCCTCCCCCTACATTACTTAAATCTATAGACATCATAAATTTTCATTAAATAGTCAATAAGGTCGCAATTCCAATTGAACCCTACAATATTTATTAGGAAAATACAGACAATATTTATTAGATTTCTTCACAGATTATGAAAGATCACTTTCTCTCAAATAACTCTCAACGCGCTTGAATCCTAGCCTAGAGTTAAAAAGTGAGGTTCTAGCTGACTAACTCAACATTTCGAGCAAGCCACTTTTCGAATTTTACAAGTTTGATTCTTTTAGCATTTACACAAAGTCAGAATAATTTCTAATTGATTTAAATTACAGAAAATCAACAACTGCAATTCACTCCAATACCTAATTTATTAACATCTACCGACAGCGCACTATCAGTAACCCACCTTCACTTTCAATTCTATTTCACTAATATAAACTCTCTCTCTCTCTCTCTCTCTCTCTCTATATATATATATATATATATATAAAACCCTCACCAACAAGGAGTTGCCAGATTTCAATAAAATTTCGCGAGCAAAGACATTTGGACCGAACATCCAAATGATTAGCGCATCAGAACAACTCATCTGAAATGCGCATTCAGCAGGAAATGTAAGAAGCGATTCACAATTTGATGGTCACATTTTCCTTTGCATTGCGATTTAGGATAGTTTTCAACGAATGAATAAATGACTCGCCGCAGGATTCGAGCTAATTTTGAATAATTGTCAGAGTTTGAAAGAGTTCTTATCATTGGATTCAAAGAGGCAGGTTGGGCAAATCAAAGAATAGCTCGTCATACGGGCCGAAGCGAAGTGGCGATTTGAAGATACTGGCAAGGGCAGGTGGAAAATGGTATGTTTTAGCTTCATGAGGGTAGCAATCGACTTCGGGCCACAGCAGATCGGGAAGACAGAGTGATTGTTAGATCACCTGTCACAGCGCTTGATTCATCGTTATCAACCATCCGACGTGTGATCCCCAAACGAGTGTCCCCCATGGCCATTCACAGACGGATGAAAGAGCGAAATCAACCCTCGTACTGACCTCTACGCCACCTGCCACTCCCGACTGCACATTGTCGAGCCAGATTACAATGGTGCTTGACTCGATCATGTTGGATTGATACTGACTGGGAACGTATAGTGTTTAGCGACGAATCCCACTTCCAATTGTGTCCTGAAGATCATAGAAGACGTGTCTAGAGACGCTTAGGACAGCGTGCCGATCCTGCTTTAACTATTACACGCTACACAGGCCCTCAACCACTAGTTATGGTCTGGGGTGCCAATTCGATTGATAGTCGGGTCCTATTGGTCGTCATTAGAGGCACACTTACAGCTCAGCGGTACATCGACAACATTCTGAGCACTGTTTTGCTACCTTTCCATTTGCAGTACCCTGGCCTTATTTTTTAGCAAGATAATGCCAAATCACATACGGCACGAGTTATTATGAACTGTTTTGCACCTTGTCAAACACTTCCTTGGCCAGCCAGTTCTCGTTCCAATCGAGCATGTCTGGGATACGATGGGAATCTACCACGGAATGTTGATGACCTACCTCGACAATTGGAGCAAATTTGGCAAGAAATGCCTCAGGAGATCATCATGGAGCTTTATTACTCTATGCCAAGTCGTGTGTCAGCTTGCATCCCGGCTAAAAGTGGGTCAATACTTTATCGAGCTCGTTACTTTGTAACTATGTAACTCTGAAATAAATCATCCGATTTTTCTGAAATTCTAATCATTTTCTATTCTGTACATAATTTTCTTATCCGTCATTTTTTTTTGTTATAGAGTGCATAAAAATTCTCAAATAAATTCATTACACTTCTTATTTTCCTCTTATTTACGTAATCATATACATTTTAATGAAAAGAACATTTGAATACAAAACTAAAAAGTAACCGCAGATGCTAGTTAAAGGAAGGTTTGCGAATAACCAATGTTGGAATGTAATCATCATTTCTATCTAAGCAGAACTAATTTTTATAATGTGAAGTTTAAATAATAGCCTTTTAAATCTGTCTAAGAATAGTATTAACTATTATTATAGTTAAGTATTTTATATTGAAGATTTGAAAAACAAGAAACCTCTTAGATAAAGATTTTCTTTCAAATCAATATATTAAATGAAAGGAAAAACATAAGCCACTAATTTTATTCAAAGCGTAGTATCTTTTTTTAAAAGCTAGGGCGAATGCGAATATATTGAAGTGAAAAAAATAATAAAAAAAAACTCGTTACTTGTGTTTCAGTGAATATAAAATCTTTCCAATAGAACCATCATGCTCTCCAAATCGACCAAACTCTTCCTTCAAAACACGCACAATCTACGAAACAAACTTTCCGATAAAATGACTAATCTCTAACAAATGTGTCACAAACTATATCTAACAACTATTCACTACTATGTTCTATCGATATTGGCAGGTACCATTCTAAGGAAAGTAAATTAAAGGTCCTGGTTTGTAAGCGACCAATGGACTTTCATGAACATATAACAGGTCTGACAATCTTATTTTTGGGATTTTTCCAAATCCGTAATGAAAATGTGATTACGGACTGATCCGTTTCTATCCAAGTCTAAGAATACGTTCGGACAACACACACATATGTGTAAGTACAACCACCGTTCTAATACGTTAAGTGAATCACCACTAGCACGTGATTTGAAGCTTTGATATTGTAAGAGATAAAGGCTGGGCAAGTGAAACATTTCAGATATATTACTTGGAATTGTTTCCTTTTTTATCGATTTTCGATTGAATAAAAAGACTTTATTTATGAAGATAACTATTTCTGGTTTGTTCTTTCTGCTACAAATATGTATCTCATGCTAATGGAAATTCGTATAATTTGTATACTCAATTAAAAAAGTTCAAGAATATTTGAATAGAAAAAGACGTATACTACACCAAATCTTATATGAACAATAATAAGCATATGACTGCAATATCCATAAAGATGATTAATCAAAATTTTGGGATCAGTCAATACTTTTAGCGGATTATTTTCCTGGATAAGCTGAATATAAAATGGAGTAAGGAGCCGGAAATACCTGAAAGCTTAAGGACCACCAAATCAATTGATTTGTGCTTGAGAGCACAACGAGTTAGGTCATGTTTTTAGATGAATTGTTACACCTACTGCTATCATTATTACGCCATGTTATTTAAAACTGGTGTCTTTGGGGATTTCGTTTCTCAGAGCTCGGCTATTAATCTCTTTATTTTATTTATTTGATTGAATTCTTAAATTTCCTACTTTGGTGAAAAAGAAATAAACTCTAAAATTATTAGATGAGAGATAGTTTCAAAATCAAGTGACTATATAATAAAGGATTATCTGAAATAAAATTCAATTAATTATAAATTGTTATGAAAAATTAATATTCTAAATTCATCCCTTTTTTACGATGTTTAATTGTATTTTCTCGTGAGTTAATGATGTATTTGAATAAAATATTTAATTTATTTTCTGCAATATAAATATATTCAAATTATATAAAGCAATTAATAAAAATAAAAAGGAATATTTGAAGAAATTCATAAGATTGTTACAGTTATTATTTTTAGGAAACTATCTATTAATTGTAGTTATAGAGAATAATATTTCTTATGAGATCTGCATATAAGTAATTATTTTTGAGAAAAGCTATACAAGTGATAGTAAGACGCTATGATATAGTTATTTGTTCCTTTTCCGAAATAATAAATCCTGATAGGAGTTTAATATATGTTAATTCAATATATATATATATACATATATATATGTAGAAATTTATATACTAAAATTGCAGCTTCATGTAAATATTTTATGTCTATTATTTTTAGGATCAAACATTATTCGCTATGCCTAATAGTTGAAATAAATTAGATCATTTATATTTGTTAGTTGAATATTACACTGCATTATAATTGGAATGGCAAATATGATTCTTATACTACTATTTTATGCAAAAAAGCTGACTTCAAAAGCAGACTTATATTTAAAAATGTACAAGCTAATTTTTGAAATATGAATACAGCAAATTGTGATTTGACATCGGGTCAAATCAGCCTCCCAAAAATATTTCAAAAAACAAAATTCTTTTCATACACATTACTACTTCTACTCTAGGTACTTTTTAAATTATCACTATAAGTAAATAAATAAAATACTTTACATTGATTTTTAAAAGTATATAGCTTGAATTGAAATGTAAGATTATGTGATCAGAAAGAGTGTTTTTTCCAAACAACTTGCCACTGAATATAATACAATTTGAAGTTCATTTCCCCGCAAAATTTTAAGCGTTCTTACTTCGTTAAGGAAAATTCAAACTTCTAAGAAATAAACAAACATTTTATTATATATTCTTGATAATAATCAAAACCCACTCTCTTACAAATAGCGTGTTCAAAAAATCTATTTCTTTTCTCCCCTTTTAGAAAAAAAATGAAAAGGAAAGGAAAGAAGCAAAATTGCCTCCGTCTAAAATTAAGTCTTTTGATGCGCTTTCGGTCTTAATTTGAATAAATTATTCCGGATTCAAATATTTTCCCCCCAAAAAAGGCGAACCGCACCGGAGAGTAGAATTTTATTGCGTTATCATATAACTCTGAAATAAAATTCATAAAACAAAAGTGCAACGAAATGCGTAGGGAGCAGTTATGTTTTTAAACTTTGAAGTCTTTAAACTTTGAAGTCGAATCTTACGTTCGCATTGCAACAAGAACTAGAGACATAGGAATATAAAATAAACAAAAAGAATATGTTAAATTTGGTTTGCATACGAACAGGAACATGTTTCACTCCTTTTCTTTTTTAGTATATTTTTCTTTCATAGAATGTATAAATAAATATGCTGTGTGTGTGTTACAGAAAGATGCTCACCTCTAACTTAGTGCCAGAGAAAAGCAATTGCTTATCATATTTAGTTTTTAGTTGCCATGTTCTACAAAAGCGAGTTTTATTTTTCTCCTATTCAAATAGGATTTCACTATACAAAAGTGTTGACTAGATAATTCTGGAGTTTCTTCCAGAGACATTTTGCAGCACTGCTTTCATAATTATTTTAATATAATTATGAGATAAAATCTAATTGTGCGTTTTCGCTAATTGTATATAATTACAGAATTTTTCAAAGGAAAAATTAAATGCTCTCTTTCCCCAAGAAACTCTTATTTCTTTTATTATATAATTTGATCTTTTCTGACGAGAAATGATGCAAAATTTATGAGTTCAAAGGGAAATGTTATTCGCTATTGAAATGTTTAAACGTAATTAATCTATTTTTAAGAGTCAGTAATGCGTGCATAACTCTAGAACATCAATTTTCTATCATATATACGTGGTTTCCTTTTCATTGCAGAAAAGTTTCTTCACTTTCCTCAGGGTATTTGTCACTCATTACTTATCAGAAAGGATGATTGCATCCCGAAGCACAGTGTATAGACGATATTGTATTTAAAAAAAGGCGCAAATACATACGAGAAAGAACATTAGAGGACATTTTTGCATCGTTTTAAATTACACTCTCCCCTCACAGGAACCATCAAATAAATAGTATACGAATTATCATTGTAATGTAATAAAAAGATAAATATTAAATTTCACCGCTGTCTGTGTGGGAATTTTAACAGTAATTATTTTTTGAGCTAGAAAGTGCCTTGCAAAAGTTAGCAATGCAGAATTTCATGAAAATTAAAATGACTGGGAAACATGCTCACTCGGTAACTGAGTTGGTAGAGCCAAAGAATGAAAAATTTACTTGAATCCCGAAAATGATGATTTCTTCAAAATGACAACACCCATGGAAGGTTCATAACATAATCATAAAACTATGTTAAAAATTCTTATAGAACAAATTATTAAATATACATAATTATTTGATTAAAACATCATAAATATAGTCCCAGAAATCAGGTAAGACTTAAAATTTTAAAACAAGTTAAGATTAATTTCAAAAAAGTTATAACAATTTTATAAATTAAAAACCTTTAAATGGAGGAAATTCATTTATAAAGAATCAAAAATTTCTTAATTACATGTATTCTTAATGTAAAAAATAATATTTCATAAAAAATATATAACAAATACATATCACATAAGTTATTTTAAAAATACTCCAAAGCAATTGAAATCTCGTGTGGTGTAACTCATAAATAAATTCTTCGGAGTTAAAAGCCGAATATCCTTTCTTCGATGTTATTCCAAAGAGGTATAAAAACGCAGGACCTTTCTCTATTTACGTACTCAAAGTCAATAAGAAATAACACATCTGGCGTTTTTCTGAACCGTGTTTATTTATTGAGCTCTTTTAGATGTTGTACACTACAATGTTTTTACTTCTGCCTATGGTAACTTCGTTGTTAGTTGTACCCATACGTCGTTAGAAATCAAAGAGTGCGCAAGTTTCGTTTCGTTGTTTATAACATTTTATCACAGTTTGTGTGTTTTGTTAGGAAGTTCATGATAAACATTAGAGACTGAGTCAATATTAAAAAAAACAAAATGTATCTGACAATGTTGTAATGAAAATTTAAGGCTTTATTCAGCAAAAGCTTCTGGAATTTATTTAGAATCAATTTTGAAGGGACAAAATAGGAAAAATTGGACATTATTTGTTATTTAGTATGCAAAAATATTCATTTATAGTTTTGAAAAAATAATAAAATTTTTAAAAAAAAATTTATGCTTATTTTACCCTTCTACAGAAGCCCTTATATACATTTTAATATAAAATGTTTTTTCGTATTTATATTGTAATTATTATGAATAAGCTATTTTTTAGAAACATAATACATATAAGTTCAATGTCTAAATGTAAGGAAATTATAATAAATTAATTATTTATTATAATAATTAAAATAGTTATTATTCTGAATAAATTAATTATATTGAATTAAATACACAAAATAAAGGTAAATAAGATCAGTCTTTTTACTTTTGTCAGTATGAAAATGTATGTACTTTTTCTATTAATATATATATATATATATATATGTAACAGAAAAAGTCTTACATTTTATAATTTTGAGTTTAAATTTAAGTATAGATTTTTTGAAGTAAATACTTAATAAATAAGTATGAGTTTTGTTTCAATAAAAATTGATAGGCCTGAAATATATGTTTAACTTAAATTAAGCTTGGTGGTGGAAAACTATGTTCTTATAAATAAACAAAACTAAAACTCAAATAGTTCAATTAAGACTGAATAAATACAGTTACCGGCAATTTATGAAACTAAAGTAGTATTTTTTATGGAATAATTGATTAATGAGTTATATACGCATATACATTACTCCAAATGACTCATTTTATTAGTTGCAAAAGATCCAGGACAATTTAATATTGTAAACATCATTTATAATATTAAAAATAAATGTGTATTTAAAAAGTTCACTCGTTAAAAAGCAAATTATTCAGAAATAAAATTAGCTTAAAAATTGATAAAAGTTATAGGTTATGGATAACTGATGAGACACAGCTCGTATCAGAAAACTATCACTCTAGGTAAGAAAGACGATGAGAAAGGACAACTGTCGAGTAACCTCGTAGACATCTCCCAAGCAAGATTCTAGCATCCAGTGAATAGTCCGGATATGTCTGGTTAGTTAGTTACCCTGCGAGCACAATGAATCTACTGGTTCGAGATGTCTTCTACTCATCCAGGAGGAACTCAGGAGGGAAGGAAATCTGGACAGGTCCAGGGGAGAAATCAAATTGGATAGTAGGTGGAGGATAGCAGTCGGATCAACAAAGCAAACTAATTTTTCTCATCTGTTGGGTTGTTCTAATGTTGGTACAAGTATAAATAGCAATACCACAGGTGCACATGTAGAACACTCGTAATTTGCTCGTGTAGAAACAAATTATTCTAACGCGTCAACTCATGGCAAGGTTTGAAGGTTGTAAGCGTTTTGCAGGAGGCCACCACATACTCCTTTTGGAGTTTGAAAGTCATCTGGCCTTAAAACGCATTACTGGATCAAAGTTTGACCAGAACGAGCAAAAGCCTTGTTGAGAATATCCGGAACCATAACTGGTTCCTCGACACACGTCTTGTGGTTCTTCCCAAAATATGCAGGTTTTAACCGATCTATGCTGATGCTTGTTGGCTTACGTATAATATCATGTAGGAAAATACTGATGTGTGATCACGTAGTTTAACTTTCTTTTATATATAAATCAATGGACGAAAATTTAATGGCTAATGTAATATTGCTTTTTCATTTATATTTCAGATAAGATATTAAACCTAAACCTTTAATTTATTATTTTTTTCGTTATCCCCATCTATCCTCCAATTTTCTGTAAAATAATTATACAATTTGATTTCATTTTTAAATCAAAACTTTCTTTGGATGTTTCTCACTTGAAAATTTATTGATGATTTGGTAAAAATTTAATAATACATTAATACAGAACTTTCCTACATTTCGGAGACATTTACATAAAAAAGGTTTATTCAAACACTTATGAAAATGCCATAAAAGCAAGTAAATATAATGATGTTATTCAGTTTTTAAACAAAACTACTCAGCAACTGATTTAGATCAATGAAATTAAGAAAATTTGTATAATATTATTAGAAAACTAAATATATTCAATTAGCTTCTAATTATGCGAAAATTAAACAAAATTCTGTTTTAAAACTTTTACTTTAATTTAAGACATACCTTTCACTATTAAGAAAATTTAATTCAGGTAATAAAAATAAAAATTACTTTTAAAAGGCTTAAAATATAGTATTAAATTGCATAATCAGTTGTTTCATTGTCCAAGATAAAAAGTGAATATTACTTCAGTAAATTTTATGACAGTAAAATATACTTTTTTTTACATGAGATAAAAAGGTTTTTAACTAGTTAATTAATTATTTTTTTGCTGTGAGAAAAATTTACATTTTAAATTTCATCAAGCAAATATCATAATTTCCTGTGTTCTCTAGGTATATTTAATTTTATGAAATAGATATTATAAAATTTGAGATTCTAATTTGCCATTCTCATTGTGTTTCAGAAAAAAAAATTTAATTCAAACAAAGTTAAAGAATTTCTTGTACAGTTTTTTCAATATATTACAATATATTATATTTCATATCTAAATATAATATATTGGAAATGAAATAAAAAAAAACCTCTTAGATTATCCTTAGTTTTGCATAAATAGGTGCTCATCCTTCAGTAAGAGTTTTCCATCCCTACTGTAACGAATATTTCCGTGTAATATAAGAGCACACAAGAATATTCTTTTAAGTGATTCCTTTTTACACAAGAATATTCTTAAGTGATTCCTTTTTATCCATTTAATGCAAATGCAGAATAAATTTAAAACAAATTGTACAAATTATTTTTTATATAAATGCCTGAAATTTTTATTTGATGCAAAATATTTTCTTTTAATATAAAATATTTTTATTTCGGAAGAAATAAAAACTATAAAGTAAAGTTCTTTTAAGTATTTATGTATTTAAGAAAAACAGACGTTAATGAAACATTTATATAATATTTTTGCAACGCATTTGAGGTTACAAAAATCAAATTTTGTTTAATGTATGAATAGATATTTGTTTCACTGTTTAGTTACGTTGTTAACTTAGTATGCTATTAAGTTCTAGTATCAATTTATCTGAAAAACAAAATCAGTTAAGCAGTTCAAATAATTTGTGTTCTCAAAAATCACTTGAAACTATCTAAGGTCTCGCTATCTTATTCATGCTAAATATTTGGAAATATTATATTTTAAATAAATAAATTAATCTTAAATCTGTACGGTGTAGCAAGTATGTGATACGCGTAGAATGGCTTTGAAGATTGAAACTATTTTGATTGTTATTTTCCCAGAATAATTAAATAAAATATTAAAAGAACGGTGAGACATCAAATTTATAAGCTAATAAATTGCTTACTATTATTAAATTGGCTGCTGGATACTTAGTTTATGCGATATTATTTATTATGGATTTAAGTAAGGTATGTACATTTCATTCATAGAAATTCATTTAATGTGAAAAACTTTAAATTAAAAGGGGCATACTGCTTTATATATAGAGAAAAATATTAATTATTAGTTAGAATGTTTGACTTAGGTGAAAGTAAATTCTCCCATATTGATATATATAAAATTATTTTCGAATAATTAAATACATTTTAAGACATTCATTTCACATTGTTTGCAGAATTTCGAATCGCATCGATTTCATTGTTAATAAATTCGTGTTTAACTCCTAAGAAAGGCTAAATAGGTTTAAAAAATATATATAAAATTGCTTTTCCTGAATTCCAGTTAAAATTCTTTACTGCTGAACAGACATTGGATATTTATTTAAAATAAAAACTGCTTTAGAATGCAATAAGATTATTAAAACTATCTGAATCTACAACAGACAGTGGAAAACTTATTTAAAATAAAAACAGTCTATGCATGCATGCAAAGTTTAAGTTAGATGAAACTTATTTAAATCTACAACAGACATTGAAAAAATTATTTAAAATAAAAATAATCCAATCATGTGAAGTTTAAGATTGAAGAAACAATCCGAATCAATATATGGGTTAATGATTATTTATTACATCATAAGATGAGATGAAATAACAGCTTAAGAAAACAATCTCTTCATTGTTAGGATGCACTGCCTTTTACTTTAAATTTCCAACTAATTTAAAACTAAACCACTTCATTTGTTTTCCCATTTTAATAGGAATTCAGAATGTATGATAAATTTTTGTTTGGAAGTTAATAAAGCCGATAAAGCATTCTTGCATTAATCTGTCATATATCAATGAATAATAAGAACAATTCTAATTTATTCATAACAACTAAATAATAATAAAAGCCTTTCAAATCTATGAAATAATTAATAAACAGCTAAAATATTTCACTGCACGCTTTAGATAAAGAATAAAAAAACATCAATAACACATTCTTCATTTTTTAAATCCAGTTACAACATTTTCACGTCATTTATACATTTTTAAACTTTCTAAATAATGTCATAATATAATTTTATTGAAATTTAAGCAAACGTAATTTTAAAAAAATAATGCATTTACTAATTTTCGAACTATAATTATAGATGTATATCATGTGTGTGACACATAAATAAAGATCATAGTTAGGTTGGTTTGTTACATTAAAATAAGGTATTATTTTCCAATTATTCCTTATTCGAAAAAAAATAACTAATTCCTTTATTATTTTTAAGAAATACGTGAAATAAATTAGAATATATAAACACCCTATGCGTTTTTAATTACTGCAGCTTTAGTCCGCTTTCTGTTTGAAACCGGTAAAGCAAATGTGATTAAAATAACAAACGAACCTACAATGGCTTTCTTTATTAAGATACTTTCCTCGCTTGACACGAACCATTATTCCGAAATGGTATAAGAGAGACGCCTGTTGAAAGCTTAACGAAAGAACAACATTCATCGCCAAAATAGCGATTTCCGCTCAAGATTAAACTACGTTATCTCACTTAGAACAAATCCTACAATCTAAGCTGATGCGTGACTCTCAGAAATTAGCAGTCACACAAGTTCAGACACGCAGGTGTCTCTGCTTGAGGCCGGTTCCACTGCAGGAATGGTGCTGCCTTTTGTGGGAAATTCTCCAGATGCGACTAGACACATTGGTAGCCGCTCAAGAACCCCATGACTATCACTGGAGGACCTCATTACATAAACTAGTTTCCATTATAGTACTGTCGAGAGAAACACGCCAGAGTGTATAAGAGTGATGTAGTCAGTTTCCTATTTCGATGTCTATAACGGTGTCTTTACGAGATACTTGCCTGGTGTAACATCGGCACATTTCTGTAAACGATAGATCGTGTTTAACGAAGCAAAAATGCAATCAGCCTGTCAAAATGTAAATATGCGTGATATCCTTCAACTACTAGAGATAAAAATAAGCTTTAAAAATTGCATATCAATAATAGGTAGTACAGAGAAATAATGAGTAAATGATTGCTTTAAAAAATCGTTTGGGTAAAAACTTTTTCGGCTAATTTACCTAATGTGATTTGGGTTGGCACAGGATTAGGCACAATACAAAAGCTCTTAAAACTACCTTTAGATTTTGTTTGGTAATTTATCAGCATTTTATGCGTAATATTTATCATATTAAAAGTTTTTGCAAGAACTTTAATGGATTCTGTTTTACCGAAATAAAAGGCATCAACAAACTTTTCTTCACCTTAGGGGTGTAAGCATTGATAATTGATTGGAAATAATTTACCCGTTCGTTAATTCATAAATGTATTAAAATATGCTGTATTCCTGATTATATAGCTTTGTTAAACAAAATCTGAAAAATATTTAAAAAATACTCAGTAAATTGATTTTGAAATTGTTAATCATTCTTTGTTCTCGAAAGAAAAACAAACATTGGTTGTAAATCAAACTGTTATTTTAAAACCGTTAAGATTTTAGTTTAATAAAAAATTTGAATGAAAAGTGAGGAAAAATTGTAGTTAGATTACTTTTTCGTTTTCTTAAAATATTTTTTTTTTCAAAACAAAGGACATTTTTACATGCAGTTATGGACTTCACAATTTAATAAATTCAATTTAATGTTTTGTAAAGTAAAAGAATTTAACTTTTCATAGAACTTTTCCTAAATTTGACTCTTTATCCTTAAATAATAATTCAAAAGAACTTATTTTATTAATATGCTTTAAATGCTATTGTTCCCTTAAAGCAGTTTGTAAAATTTCATATTAGAGAATTTCTTTATTTATTATCCTTATATTAAATTTGTATCATCCAGCATCTGTTTTAATATGAATAATTGTAAAAATATTTAAAACAGTACTCTAATTTCAAATATCTAAGCCTCGTTTTTATGCTTTCAAGAATAGTGCTTTTAGAACATTACTTATTCAAGAAATGAATGCTAAAAAAGAGGAAACTTCGTTCCTAAAGACACGGCAATGTTACTTACGTTGTCACAGAAAGTAAGTCTAAATGCAGCAAAGAAGCTTCCGAAAAACCTTTTACTCGAATGGGGAGACCATACCCAGTATTTCAGAACTCTGCTCCATTTGCATAACTCAGGAGATAAGTGATATAACTACTCTTGGAATCTATGGTAATTGTGGTCCAATTTAGTTTCATATTAACTTTTTAGAAAAATTGAGTTCGCGATAACAATGAAAATAATTTGAAATACAGAAAAATATTTTTAGAAATTTCCTTCTTACACTCAATTTATATCAATAAAAATTCTGTTCTTTCAAAATGGGAAAATAAAAAGAAATTCAATTATATTATTTAATAGGTTTTGCAGTCACAATAGAAGGAAGCGTAAATTAACTCACCTTATGCCTTTCACCTTTTATTACTGCGTGGGCATAATGAATTAAGATATCCATTGTAAAAAACAGTTATATTTCTTTTCCCGTTTTGCAAGAATATTTAATGTTAGTTATGAAATAATAAAGGATTTGTAAAATAAAGGCGAAATTCAATTTAAACTTCTTATTTCATGCTTTTCATTATGTCTGTGATAAGAAGTAGAAAAATATTATTCTTTTTAAAATGGAATTTTGAATTAAATTGAGCGAGAAATATCATTTCACTGAAGTTAAAAAAAATCTATGACGACTTAATGCTGATTCTGAAAAAAAAAGCCGTTAAATGAGCATATAATAGAGTAAATGGAATAATAAAATTAGGAAAAAAATGGATTTTAATAATGAAATTTAAATAAATTTATATAATTAGATATGTTGATGTTATTTAAAAATCCGATACCTTGTCGTAATAATAAATTATGAGAGCCATTTTAAAGATCCAATTTTTCTAGTTTTTTTTTTCAATAAATTTGGTATAACATATAATTTTAATAATTACTTTTTGATAACAATCAATTTTTTTGTTAAATGATGATATTTACGAAAGTTAATTTTTTTTCTCTCCTTTCATATTTATTTAGATAAATTTATATAATTATGATCACTCAATATTATAGAAGAAAATCTCACCAGAAAAAAAAATTCTGTTGTCAGATTTGATAATCATATACAAATACTGATTTTGACATTTTCTAATAAACCATTATACATATATAATTGTAATTGTAAATTTTATAATGAGTATTTAGTCGGGGGCCAGAACTGCAAAATGTTTCCTGTGTGAAAAAGAGACTTAGTTAGATGTCATCCGAAATGCTACCTCCATGAAGAGGAACAAACATTTTATAATATTAATAACCATAATAAAAGCCGCTAAAGTTTTTTAATCAGTTTTGTAAAACTTTGGGAGAAATCAGCTTTTAATTATTTACACATTTAATATGCATTCCTGAATATTATGTAATAATATATTTTCTGCACTTTAATGAATTTTTTACATTATAACTTTGTATACTTTGAGTTATAATTAATATTTTAAAAATATATATGTCTTATAATGTTACACGATACTTTTAAGTTTGCAAAGGTAAACTATGAATATTTAACATATAATAGAAAAAATCTTAGACGCAGTCTTTTTTGATAATTTGTTCTAAAATATTTGAACGAGTCTTGAGAATAGAATATTTCATTGTAAGGAAATAAAAGTGTATATTTGTCATTTCTTCAAATTGTAAAATTGCGAATTATTTTTTACTATTATCTGTTGCTGTAATCCTAGAGTTAAGTATATTCATAAATAGACATAGAATTTCTGGTAGAATTTTCTTTACTATTATAAGAAAAGTAAATATATAGTAATTTTTGTCTTAATAATCTTTGTAATACAAGATTTTTTACTTGTGTTTTGTTTTGGGCTTTTTTCTTTGCAAGTTTAAAATTGACATAAATACGATATATATTTAAGGTATATTTTTCAATTTTGTAAATATGAGACATTTATTTACATATAGTACAATTTTCACTATTAAGACACAATAATGAATAAACATTAGTGAAACAATCATATATTAAGACACCATAATGAAAAATATTAACAAATAAATAAATACTTAACGATATACACACATTGAATACTTAGAGTAATTTCTCATTGAAAATACACTCGAATCAACAATGGTAATGAAATATTATTGGTTATAACTTTTATTCGGTAAAAATGTTTATCTTCAACAATGAATACATACAAAGCTAATTTCCACATGTATTTTTTAATTAATTATTGTGATTAAACTAAAGGACACAATGTAAGATTTGGGAAAGTGTATGGCTAAAACTAGATCTTTTAATTTAAATTACTTGTTATTTTTTTGATTATTACTATTTTGTTATTTATTATTTTTTGATTTTAGCATGGTGTAGCTAATTTGAGGAACTATAGTTGCCAAAAAAATGGGAAAATACCAGGTATCCATGCATATTCTTGTATTTATCAATATCTAATTAATAAATAATTAAAATTAAAAGGGAAAATAATGCATAATTAAATTTCTATTGCAATTAACGGTAAATAGATTTAAAACTTAAAAACCCGAAAATTTAAGAACTGGTGATGTGTAACACCATTAATATTTTTATAAACACAGTTTTCAGTCGATGAGGCATTTGCTGAAAGATGATAGAAGACATTATTTTTCCAAAATAAATTTTATGTTAAAAATGTTATGGATGCTTTTTAAAAATTTTTAAGTTATAGCACTGTCTTTCTCAGGGGTATAGAATACTTACACTGTTAAAATAAAATTTAAAATAAATTCTCCGTTTGTAAAACAAAATTCTTATTTAAAAAATTAGAAACTTGTATTTGTCTGTAAATATATACATAAAAAGGAGTTACTTCTCATCTTTCATTTCTTTTATACATCTTGTTCAAACGAAAATCGAGGAATTGAAAGCAAATAAGAGAAAAAGTGCATCAGAATATATTTATTATAACCCGAATTGAAGCAAAATGTGATACACCCTACTAATCTCAAATATAAAGTATTTTAAAGAAATGTTATGTAGTTGTGTTTATAGTCTCCATTGCTTTTCCTGTTATAGGTTTCTTAAATTTCTCTTCACCTTATAACATTCGATTTACATGAAAATAATATGAGAAGGGAATATAGTTGAGATGTTAAAGTTTTTCTTTCTAGTGTATACCAATGTTTCTCAAAAATGTAAAATATTTTTGATTCATAACTCCCTGCGTTGCCTCATAAATATACATAAGATTCTCTTACGTCTGTACATATGGAAAAATTAAATTTATTTTGAATTACAGATTTCACGAAGTTAAAATGTACTGGAACGAAATCCGATTACTTCAATATTTCCATGTGATCCAAAATTTAAAAGTTTGGTATAAAATATATTATTCAATTTATAACTATGTTGATGTAGAATTAATCTAAATCACCAGCTGTATGTTATTAGATTAAATTATTCGCAGAAAAAACAAAATTACATTTTATTGTTTTTAATTAATGATAAATTGCATAATTTTATAAAGAATTATTGACGCCTGTTTTATAATTGATTATTCTATTATTTAAAATAGGAGAAGTATTTACATTTTTTTCGACCGTTGGGAGAACGATGTTTGAGTAATTTGAAGCTTTATTTTGAATACTCATATATATAGTTTAATTAACTCGTGAAAATTGAAATTTTGAATTAAATTTTACTTTTGCTTAGGAAAAGAACCGAAATTGTGAAAATTTATTTGTAAATACGTTTTTCGTAACATTCTATTTGAAAATAGATTTATTTCAGATTCACAACAAACACCATCATAAGGCAATATAAATGCAAAAAAACAACCTCGCATTAATTTCTGTAGAATGAAACGGTAGATAAAAGGGAAAAAAATAAAGAATAACAAAATTAATCTAAAATGTAGAGAAAATATATGCATGATTTTATTTGAAGTTTATATTTATCTAATTTTAAGCAATATTTTAGTAGAATCACTCTTATAAAAACAAAAAGTTATTATTGTCAATGACATATCACGTAAAATTAAAATTTAGATTTATTAGCTTAAACTCTCAATTCAGCTTTTATTATGTAACACTTAAGATTAGTTACCTATATTACTTTCTAATGGCATTATAATTTTATAAAACCAGCGAACAAATAAAGAAATTAATAGATCAGTTGACTATTCTCCTGAAAGTCACTATAATTATCAACGAGAACCCCAATAAAAATTAATAGATAAGTTTTCTAGTTTCCTGAAAGTCACTTTAATTAACTGGTTGGTTGATTTTATTGGAGCAAGGTCCGTATTTGTTCAAGCTGTGCCAAGTATAAAGTAATTAACAAAAAAAATCTTGGATGTAGATAAAAGTTTGTAAATGTTATAAAGGGGAAAAAAATCAAGGGATGTAATTACAATGAAGAAAGGGGCGAAAATGGACAATGATTTTTAAGACATTGTAGGGGAGTGTTATCTATCTGTGCCAAAGACAGTTAACCGAACTGGAAAAGTAAATACGAGTAACTCTTGGATTTTGGAGTGGTTATGCAAGCATGTCAAACCTACAGGGGAAAATTCATTGTAAAACATTCTTTGTATGAAGATGTATGCATGTATGAAGGAAACTTAAAAAAAGTTGGGTGAAAATTTATTAGAGGTGCAATATCTCAAATTTTAGGACCTACAACAACATTAACATAGCAACCATCTTAAAAAGGAAGAAAAAATGCTGTGATATCATGTTATAGTTACAAGACTAAGTGATTATCTTAAAGTATAAGTAGAAAAACTCCTGTACGATTTGAGTTTTTGTTACCTGATTTGCTGGCCGCCATAGCCGAGTGGACATGGTTGTGAGCTCATGGACTAAATCTTGTTCCATCTTATTGTGGATTTCAGTTCTGATGCCATTCAAGACCCATCGTATAGCGGAGCTGATTCATGTTAAATCTGTTGAAATTTAAATTTCTAACGTTAACGCATGGTGAAGATTAGGAGAGGAGATGCCAGCTCCGCTGTCGTCCTCTTCACTTGTCAGTGGATTAAGATTATGGGATCTGTAGCCGATAAACCTTTATTACTACAAAAACAAAATTACCCGACAATCGATTTTTCAAATAAGTAATGTTTTTGGTTAGCTAAGTAGTAGATCTATTAGATTTATACCCGATTATTTTTAACTCGGTATTATAGTTCCACATAAGATCGCCTTTGGCTATTACAGAATAAAAAGGCTGAAATGAATCTAAAGACTAAAATGAACACAAAATAACCTTGGGGGAATATCATTGTGAGATAAAATAGCAATTGATATAAATTTCAAAGAAATTTCAAAGTCGGAGAACTGAAAAAATATTTTCATCTCAAATGCATTACAAGTATCTAAAGAGATTAAAGTAATTTCATAACAATAGGTTGGGTATCAAAAATGATTTCAGTTGAAAAATGTTGGATATTTTACATTTTTTTCAATTATTGTACATTTTTGATATTTGTCTATTTACTTTTCATTTAATTCATTTTTCTTTTGAATTTTATGTAATTGTTCTTTTATAGTTACATTTGAATGAAACCTGTTTGATGTTTTTAATAATATTTAGTTTTTGGTTATTAATCTTATAGGTGAAATATTTTTTTTTATTTAAAACTAATTTTTGGTATGAGATTTGTTTAAAATCAGTCATTCAATGTTTACTTAGGCGGTGAATTATTTCATGGAGAATAGTGATAAGCTTAAGTGTGAATATTGTAATGTTTTACTTATTTTTAAAAGTTTTGTTATAGTAGTGATTGTTATATAATTTATTTCCATTTAGTTTAAGTGGTTTATATGGTTATATAATTATTAATTCAGCTAATGGTTGTTGTCTTTAAAAAGTTTCTACACTATTTTTATGGAGTGTGTTTGGTAATTCTTAGCTTTTATAATTTAATTAAATTTTATTTAAGATTTTTCTGTTTTGTTACATTGTTTTTAGATTTTTTTTAGTTAAATTGGTTTTAGATTGTTCTGTTTAATTAATAAGTTTTGTAGATTTTTTTGGTCTTACAATTCATAACATATTTATTTTTGCATATTATTGCTGTTCGCAATTTGATCGAATTTATTTAAAACATTTGTACTATGTTTACTTTTTTCTTTTTTCTTATGGTTGATTTTTTAAATTTGCTGATTTTTATTTTGTTGCCATATTTAATTATAATGCAAATCACTGAAATGTGTTATTTTGATCAGTAGTAATGTTATAAACAAACATTATTCCATTCCAAAATAAAGGACAGTATTATTTACATTATTTCTATTATTCTAAATTTTGATTTTCTTTCAAAAGCCTTCCTCTTATAAGTTTTTAGTTACTTAATAGATCTGTGTTTTGCTTTTAAATTTTGAATTTTACTATGTTTAATTATTTATAATAATTTTTATCGGAGTTTAAGATGTGATATTTTCTGAATTATAATTTTGATGTTTTGTTCATATATTTCATTTTACCATTTTGTTCACCCACACCCACCCACCCACCCACACACACACATATATATATATATATATATATATATATATATACTCTTAACTATATATATATGCTATATATATATATATACATACATACATAGATAGATAAAAAAAATGTTGCTAAAAAATACTTGATTTTAAATTTAAACCTTCATAATTTTTTAAAAAATAATGCCTGTTTTATGTTTTAAAGAACCAAATTTAACATTATACAAAAGAATAATTATTAGTGAATAGCTTTACAGCATAGTTACTTAATGTAATTATAAGATTATTATTTCATAACAAATGAAGAGAATAATCTAAGATCTTGCAATACGAAATACTACTGAAATAAATAAAATTTAACTGTAAATTTTAATGTTTGGGTACTAAAAAATATTTGCCTTATTGATTTTTTCACCCAGAGAGACAGCGCTCATCCAAGCTATTAAAATGATGAGTCATTAATTATTTCATAAATCATATTAAGAGCAGTGCTCAATTAGTTCTCAGAGCAGTAATTGTTCTGGTATTTAAATATATTATATTGAATTACCCTTTCCAGAATAAAAATATATTTCATTATTCCATCTCATACTGTAAATTGAGATAGATTAAATTTAAGTCTCTATATAAATTTCTATCTGTTCCGTTATTTATCTGATGAATACATAACTACAATTTATTAGCCTAAGCCATATCTATGAATTTAGTTATAAAATTATCAAAAAATGTATTTTAATATGCACAACCATAATGATAGCCATTACTAATTCAGGTTAATTGAAAATGAATCATCTGAACTCAAAATATTATGTTTTCAAAAAAAATGGCACTGATTCATAAGAAATACATGAATGCAGAGTAAAAAATATCGAAATGGTTTTTTAAAAGAGTTTGATATAACTTCCTAAAATTATACGTATAATGCCAATTCGATATGTAAATTCCTGCCATGCCCATTTGTAAAATGTCAGTGGTAAATGATTATACAGCAATAGAAAGGAGTTATATAAGTTCACATAAATTTGAGGGTAATGATGGAGCATTCACTTTATCTTTTACAAATCCTCAAAAGAAGAAATCGCATAGGGCTGTATCAGGCGATTTAGAAGGCCAGTTGTGTAGAGTATCGAGTACAAGTAGTATCGAGCTCCATGAAAGCATCTAAAAGAGCTGTCGTGAAATAGCTTCAGAAGGACCATCTATTGTTCACAATATAAAACTTTCACATTTTTCTTTTTAATTCTTGCATTACTTATCATTATGTGTCCTTTACTTTTGAAAATATGAAACTTTGAAATTGAAAGATTCATTTTTAATAACCCTGTATATCAAAATCTATTAAATACATTAGATAATAATTATGAGGCGATATTTAGATCTAAATTTTATGCTTGAGAAACGAAAAAATCTACTGATTGCAAGTTTGGGCCACCAATTGCTTATACGAGAATAATAATATTACCCCCAAATTCATCAAATCCCTTATTTTATTTTAAAAACTATAATCATTTATTTATAACTATAATCATTTATTTATAACTATA
>BMAW01031047.1:485835-523215 GCA_019974015.1 Nephila pilipes | reverse complement strand
ATATATATATATATATATATATATATATATATATATTACATTAAATACATTTTATGAATAGCACAATATAGACAACAATATGTTAAACTTAATTTATATTTTTATCCTGCTTAATTAAATTTAATTCAAACTCATGGTACTATTATGGAAACTGAGTATATATATATATATATTTCCGAGTATATATATATTTCTGGAATAGTTATTTACATGAATATATGTACAGAATTATTATATTAAATTATATCTTAAGTAATAAAGGTTTAGTTATGTATAAACTAGGTGTGAAGGCCAATTTTAATTAATTTTATAAATAATGTCTCAGTGCTAATTTTCAAATTAATTTTTTACAAAACTCATTTAAAATTAATACACTATTACATAGAATGTGTAATTGTATTTATTTTTTAAAAAAACCCGATAATGTGTTAAGTATTTCTGCTATTACGTGATTAAAAGTAATATTGTTAAATACTTAGAATGATATTTAAATTCTATTTGTAAATTGTAGATGGTGATTTGCAATTTTTAACTCTATTCAATAATCTAATTAATGCAAATGGCAATTCATACATTTTTTTAAGTTTAATTATTTTAATGTGAGTTTTATTATATATCAAATAAATGTTCAATTCCTTAAAAATATTTCTTAGAAATTTGACGGAAATCTTACATGTTTTTGCAAATTTGTAATAATATCTTTAAACATTTTTTTTTTAATTTCGGCTATATTTTTTTATTATTTTACGCCATTTGCTATATGTACTTCGGATACGAATGTGAGCGTCTATTTTAAGATTTTAAATTTAAATTCCTTTCTATGCTTATTAATAAAGTATGTATTTATATGAATAATACTTAAGTGAGTAATTTATAAGTAGTTAACTTTAATTTTATACTATTTTGTATTCTTTATGCATTCTTGGAAGTCATATATTAGAAATGATTTATTTTCCTTCACTTTTAATTGACTTTTACCTTTATTGATATTTACCAATTTTATTAAAGTTTTTGACTAGTGGAATGATTTAAATCTATTACGAATTCTTAAGCCATGCCTCCCAGTCTACACCTTTGACAAAAATTTTAAATTAATTTATACTCTTCTACTGTTTCCCTATTTTTTTTTTTCGTTGATTCTAATTTTCAAAGAAAAAAATGTCTTGAATTTACTTCTCTTACTTTTTATATGTCCATTTTGAATCGTAATTCTTAAAGTCTAATTAATGTGATATATATATATATATATATATATATATATATATATATATATATCCAACAGCTGTTAAGTGTGAAGCCTTTTCTTTCAAATGCAGTGCCTCTCACTTTTGTAGTCTAATTCGTATAGCCACAACCTTCTTTCGCATTAAAGTTATTTTTTTTTATTTCACCAGAAAAATAAGTGTAACAATAGAGCAATGAATTCTTAAATTTTACATAATAATTTAAACATGCAGGAAAAAAATGATTAAATAGTTATTAACATTCTAAAGTTTGAACAACAAGGATCTCGCAAAATTGTTTGTACTGAAACTTAGAATGTTATTGAAAAAGACCCAAACCTATAGGAAAGGATTTTAGCATGTAATAATCGTGGGTTCTTGCTTCTGATCCTTACACGAAGCTCCAATCCATGTTCTGGATAAGCCCATCTTCATAGAGAGCCAAAAAAGCTCGAATGAGCAAATCAAAATTCAACTGTATAATGATTGTTTTTTTTTCAATATTCTTGGGATTGTGTACCTTCACTGGGTTCTTGAAGGTCAAACTATTAATCAACATTACAGTCTTTACGTTCTTGCTGAACTCCGTGAAGGAATAAGGAAGAAGCGATTGTCTGTTAAGAGGTTTCTAGCCAAGAACAGCATCCCAGTGTCTGTAGATCATCTGCTTTATTCACCGGATCTTGTACCATGCGACTCGCATCTGTTTTCTAAGGTAAGATATGTATTAAAAGGAAGAATATTTGAGTCCATGGAAGCTGTGAAAGAGAAAGCGGCACTCGTTCTGAAGGAGCTGATAGAAGAAGACTTCCAGTATTGTTTGGAACAATGGAAGATTCGCATGGAACGTGTTGTAGGGATAGATAAATAGTGTATATTGAAAGTGAAAATGTTTTACAGTGTCAGTCTCGTTATTTAATAGCCCCTAGTTATATATATATATCGTGTTATTTGATTCGCGACATGATACTTGTAGTTAAGTTTACAATATGATTTAATAATATTTTATGTGTAAGGTTGTTTGACTCATTTGTTTTTGGTGATAACCAGGTTGTGATAATCTTTTTACTGAATCGGATGGTGGAACTAAGGAACATGCTAACGTCGTATATCTTTTGACAGCCAGATGCAGAGATGTGAATAATTAATGTTATATCATTTTGTATATTTCTTTGTATTACTCACACAGACATATATATATATTCACAAACACATCCACTCTCTCTCTCTCTGTCTCTCTCTCTCTCACACACACATATATATATATGATCAAAGCATCAATAGTATATTTCTCAATGTATCACATCATATAACAGAGTAATCATATCTATTCTCTACTTAATTATCTAAAAGACTACATAATTAAAGAAATTATTATAAAAGAAAGTAAAATCTATACGAGTCTTAAGAAATTCTAAAATTTAATTAAATAAACTAAAACATAAATTTAAAGCATATATATTCATAAAATTTAGCAATACATTCATATTTAATAGAAAAAAGAAAGAAAGAAATGAAAGGGAGAAGAAAGCATTTCATTTGAACTTTAAATAATTATTTATATTGAAATTTATTGCTACATATTAATTCTAATTGTTTTATAGTTGTAAAAAGTTAGCATCGAGAAGAAATTTGGAATTAAATAGGTGTCATTGGTTTTCCCGTTTCCTGAAACACTTTATAAGCAAGAATAATTTTGAAAAAAATTTACTAAAATTTTAAATATATTCTTGATAATTAATTAAAATAAAAATAAGGTGGAATCTGTTTAAGAAAATTTTTTCATAGGAGGAATATTTGTAATAGTTCTATTAGTAGCATGTTTCTGCGAAATGACTTTCTTTTTAATATATGTTGTTGCTCCTTATGTTATACATTTCAGTCTTAGAACGAAATAATTACAAAATTGCTGTAAGCCTTTAGTTTGACTGATGTATTTCCTGTCTGGCTGTCCATGGATTATGACTCTCATAAATGACAAACCAAGTCTTTTATCTCATAATGTACTGTCTTCTCAGAAGGAATGCAGACTTACATAATATAATTAGCTTTAATTAATTACATTAATGAAGTTATGTTGTTATTTTCTTAACTGATTATCTTAACTTTTACTCTACTGATTGAATGTGCTAATTTTTACAAGTGACGAAACAATACTTTTATCTGTTAATGTACAGTCTTCTCAGAAGGAACGTCGACTTACTTAACAAATTTCAATTAATCCAGGTTTTTTTTTTTTTTAAACTGATTACCTTAATTTGTACATTATGGATTAAATGTATTAATTTTTACCTGAAAATTCTTTAGTAAAGAGATTAGGATGAATCATTTCGCTATAAAGAAATTTTTTCGTACACTTTCAATATTGTATTACTTTAGATTCAAATGTGGTTTTTGCAAATCCTGATGTTATCTAAACCTTTTATGGAAAATGCATTAATCATATTTTTAAAAAAACCTGTAAATAAATTTAATCCCTTGTTTGTAATAAAATGTAGAATTACATCTGCATAGGTTAGATGGGGTATAGAAAAACTCTTGCGTTGATACAAGAAATTTTTAGAGGATACTTAAAATTTATCTTTTAACCCATTAACTGCCGATTTTTTTTGAAAAGTTTGGAAGGATAAGTTATATATATATGCACAAATAGTTGTGTAACAGTATAGTTATATTGAAACTATGTTTTGTTTTGAAAATAAATGATATTTTTGAAAATGGATATGGATAAAATGAACAATAAAATCCTTTCAATAAAAAACAAAAAAGATTGAGTAAGTAACAGATCATTACTATAATCTCTAAATTACATATTTTCTACGGTATTTCAGTATAATATAAATACCAAACCAAAAATATAATGCTTCAAATATAACAACTCTGTTCAACTCAAATTACAGAAAAATTTCAAATTTGTTCGCTTTTTAGAAAGAAACAAAGCACATAATACACACTTTCTGCTACAAACAATATTGAATATATATATATAAAATGAAACTAAATTGTCAGGCGTACCAAATATATTTTAAGAGCCGAGTGGTGTACGCAAGAATCCAAAATCCCAATAGGGGATAGTAGCTACAAATGGGTTAATGAAGTTTAGGAAAATTTAATTTACTATTCAAAAGTTTTGAAAAAAACTAAGCTATAAAAATATTAATTTAAATGAACATCAAATTTGAGGGTATATTTTAAAAGTTTACGTCTCAGTGCTCAATCAAATAAGAGGTAAATTTTCTGAGAAATAAAAAGTTTAGAAATATGTTCTGATTTTTCTTCATAGAATATGAATGAATTTCACTAAGCAGGGCCCATAAAGAACAGTTCTATTCTAATATTAAAACTTTATATCCATTTGTATGTAATGATTAATACATATGGAGACTATTAATGTCACGCGATTTACCAATAACTATATAAAAAATTTTGAAGCTTAGGATAAATCCTGGTCGTTCAAAAAAATTGTTTCAATTAAATTTAACTTCCATACCTTCAATCGTGATTAATATGATAAATTTGATAAATTTCTATTGTGCTAAAGCACCAAACCTGAAACATTACAGAAATAAATTTCGATGTCTTATTTTGAATATTTTCAGATTTATTTTTAGGTCTGAAAGAACGTAATCTGACGAAGTAATATGAGTTTCTTGTATTTATGAACTTATTTTCAAAGACTAAAAACTAATATGAGAAATACAAACACATACGAATAGCTATTCTGTGCAAAAACTAAAATTTAAACAATCAATAAATTCTTCTATTTTTTCCCCTTTTCTTAAATTAAAATATTTATAATATGTGAATCTAGATTAATTTTAGCTTCAAATTTATCCACATAAAATTTACTATGTAATAATTTCAATTCAAACTCAAGTAATAGTAATAGTATATGCCAACTATATTCATATTTACAACTTGATGAAGCTATATTCCTATTTGCCGATTTTTTTTTATCCATAAAGTTTAAAGAAATTTCAATTCAAAATTAATTCGCAAAATTCCTTATGAAATTTAATTTTGAAAAAAAATTCTCATACATTATCAGTAATATTCTAGACCACATAGTATGCATACGAGGATAAAGAAATAGAAATAAACAAAAACTAATTTATAATGACAATATTATTTAAATTAAGGAAATATTTTTATCAAATGTGTTGTGAAATATCCTCTTCGTACACTTTAAAATAATTTTCAAATACCACAGAAATATTTTTGAAAACAAAAATCATTACCTAAAAAATTGCTTGTGTTAAAATATTACAGTTAAAATTTATAAAATAAACATATCTGGCATACAATTGAAGATAAATATTTAATATCTTTTTGAGTATTTGAAGTGTATTTACGTAACATACCCCAGAAAGGAATATCGTAAGAATAAAACTACTTAATTTTAAATCTTTGCTTTTTTTAATAGTTTGTTCGGTAAGTAAATTTGTTTTTTCCAACATAATAATTAAATCTTTAGCCAGTCAACTTCCTACTATCCACATTGCCTTAATATATTTTGATATCTGATATTTCAAGGTTTATTCGAATTTAAAATAATTAGTTTTTACTCTCGAAAATCTTTTAAAATGTCATTTCAAGTATGAAAAATCAAAAGTAACATTTACTGCATATTTTGATTTTTAAGACAAGAAATTAAGAAAGGCAATTTTAATTTTTATTATAAGAAAGTAATTAAAGCAAGAGAAAAGTTATGTTACCTGTATGTATATGTGTTATGTTGACAGAAATCCAGAGTGGCAAAGCTAGTGCGCAAAATTTAATGCTGGGCAAATTCCATATTGAAGATGAGTTGTGGAAAGCTAATTGAAATAGACGAAGATTGAAGTAATTCGCAGAATAACAACAGCAGCAGCAACAAATCGTTACGATATTAAATTTGTCGAATTCAGCCAATTTGAGTAATGTAAAACGCCTCTGTTTCTTTTCAAAACTTTATAAAGAGATCCCACATCTTACAGAAAAGAAATATTCTCCGTAGCAATTACACATGTGATTTATATATCAAACGTCAAGAAAATTGTTTGCTTCTGAAGTGAATTATAACTGACCAGGCGCAATGGATTGTGTATAACAAAGTCAAAAGCCAGTGATTACTATGTAGAAGAGATTAACAGTTTCATACCATTTCTAAAGCAGGTATTAATAAAAATGTTTTCTCGTAGAGTATTAAAAGAATTTTTTTAAGGTTCAACTGTAAAATTACACTATTAATTTGGAAGTGCAGTGCCATTATTTGCACAAACTTAGTGATTCCATGAAACAAAAAAGACCGGTATTGTTCATCAGAAAATATACAGTGTTTCACTATAACAATAACAGACTTCACAACAGTGTGATGACTTATTGACGCATTAAAAGATTTTATAGCTTCAATGGGATGTGCTTTACTTACTATACTCACCATAATCGTCAGATTTGGCAAATGTAGTTATTTGTTCCGGTGTTTTTAATGTCAAAGCTTTTACTACAATGAAGCTGCCAAAATTCACTTCGGTCAGGTTTTTATAAGCAAATGTTAGAAGTTTTATTAGCTAACAGAAAGATGGCATTATATATTGGACCAATATAATAAATACATTATTCATTATAATATTTGTATATTATAAGATCATTGCTTTTCATATTCCCGAAAAATGAAAAAAATTATTTTCGAAACCCAATACAGTCAGTCACAAGTCAATATAACTAAGTTAACTCGTACTGCGTTATAAGGAAACCGTGTTATAAGAAAATCAGAATTAATTCAAATAAGAAAATGCGTTCTATGGATATCGCATTATGAGAAACATAGAAATAAGACAAATCAGATTAATTTATAGCATGTTATGGAAACCGCCTTATAAGGCACTCAGGATTAATACAAATTAAATAAATCCGTACCGTGTTATATAGATGGGCAACCATCCGCATTAGGTTTCATTATTTTTTTCTTTTAAGTCAGAATTGTAGATTCATTCAAATTTAAAGATTTTGCTACAGACGATATTTTTTCTCCATTCTACAAATGATTTAAAATCTGGATTTTATCCACAATATATCTATTTATATACACATACTTTGAAACTGTTTCTTGCTTTCATTTATTTCAGCCATTTTACATTCCTATGGTTAATTATATTTCAGGTAAATATTACGACAAATAAAAACAATTACTCAATAATGCACATTTCCAATAACGTAAATTAAATATAAGTCAAAAGAATTTTATTACTCATACATCTGAGCACATTTTAAGATAATCTTAGAGTAAATTAAAAGAAATCAAAATTTTATTGTTTGCTAATTTTTAGAGAAATTCCATGATAATGATAATTGAAAAACAAGGGAGTAACCCATAAATATCAACTACTACAAAAATTTAACACATCGAATAAGGAATGCCATAGATAAATTTTTCAAGCCATTTGAGTTGTTCGAATGTTCTTGTTTGAAAAACGCATTATAGGAAGACAGCGTTACAGGGAAGGAATTACAATTTTCATTCTTCGTGATATGGAAATTGCGTAATAAGATACTGCGTAATAGGATACTTGACTGTTAATGAACCACACTAAATATATGAGGCCTTCAATTTACTGTTAAATTTGCTTTAATACTCAGGATAAAGATTTTGTAAAATTTGCTAAAATTTATGATAGCGATAACATAGTTTTTATCCTCAAAGTTAATTGGTAAGAACAGAGAGAAGGATTCTGTAATTACATGTTACACAGTATGAAACAACTTCAATACTAATAGTATTAATTAGTGTTCTGTAAAAATAAATATCTCAACTAATATGTTACTTACAATATCATTAATTATATAATTACATGTTATTAAAAAGTTTAACTATTAGTTTAATATCACTTGTCACGTGCAGTAGCAAATATTATATTAGTATAAATGATTAGTTGATTTCATTTTTTTTTCTTTTTATATGTATGTCATAAATTTTTTGTTGCTCAACTTGGAATGTTAAGTAATCCTTTTTCAATTTTTGTACTTCACATTTAGTCACCTTACATTAAAAATTAAAGTCTTACGATTTTCAAACTATTTGTTCCGAAATTAGCACTTAACTTTGTTTCTTGTTAACAATATGATACTTTTTTTTTAATACTAATTATCTAAAGCAATGAAATTTAAGTTATCGTATTTAGTTTCGAAATATAGAATCCAGTATTTTGTCCAAATATCAGTTAAATTGTATAATAGATTACTTACTGAATGAACATTTAATATAATTTTTATAGGTATAAATGCTATCTATAACTTATTTACTATACGGTTTAGCTTTTAGTAATTAGGGCACAACTATAATGGTACTTCCTTTCTCTATGTAGATGATACCCCACTTTTGTGCTTAATTGGAAATATTTGTGACAGTTAAGTGAGCAAAATCAGATCCACAGAAAAAACAGATCTAAGTATTTTAAAGTACTTTAAATTTAATATACTACTATGTAAAAATAAATAATGTAGGTTAACAAGTGATTGATTGGTATTTTCTCTATCAATCAAAAATTAGGTTAATTGTGCTTCGCATTTTGTTAATTTTTTCATAAAGTTATCCCTAACTTGCAGTACTCATTTCTATTGATCATTGTAATGATATATAATCTTTCCTCTAAGATCATATTTTTCCATGACTTTGAAGATTTGTCAAAATGCATAAAATTTTCGTTCACATTCTCGATTGTTACATTTACAGATATGGTAATTCCTTGTATATTATCAAAACTCTAACTTACAAACATAATAAGAAATACATACGAAATATGAACAGTATAGTGAACTACTTGAATGTCGAAGAAAGTATGCAATTTTTCAGATGTGATGGGTTATTTTATTGTATTATTTGCAGTCACAGAAATACATTTTTTCACTGATTGATTGGTTATTAACGTAGCACTTTAAAGAAACTAGGGGGCTGTTGGTGACAGACATCATAATTTTGAACTTCGCTCAAGAGACGAGGATAGTATCTCTTCTCCAAAATTCCACACCAGACCATTGGAAGAATTTTGAGCTTAGACGGATTTAACGTGCATCACTCTCATTACGCGGTGGATCTATAGTGGCACCAGGACTTGAATCCATGACTTGATTCAAACTACGCCGGTTGTGAACTTACTATCATGACCATTCGGCTACTGAGGTTTCAAAATTTCTTCAAATTCACATATTTGTGTAAGATATATTTCGTTGAAATTACTATTTCAAAGAAATCTGTGAAACTAATAATACCTCAAATGCATTTGAAAATTAAAAAAAAAAATACTTTTATCTTTAAAGGTATAAAGAAACTGTTGAAAAGAGCATTATTTTTTGAAAATTGTATGTGTTTTCCCTTTCCTTTTTGGAACTACGTTATTATTAATGTTTAATCCCTAATTATTTTATGTTTTATCTACAACGTTAATACTATATAGAAAACTTTGTAAGGAGCAATGCCGTTTTTATTTAGCTGAATTTTATTTTCAATTAAATTATTGCTATAAATAAGGTATTGAACTAAATTTTTGATTATTGTATCCAAGAAAATTATAATTCGTTAAAATTAGTTCATGCATTTTTTATTCAGAGTTTAATGTATACTCTCATCAATTATTATAAAATTGCAGTATTATTTTGAAACAAATATTTTGATGTTTATATCTTACAATAAAATTGCGGAAGGCTGGTAGTTGAGATCGTGAGTTTAACAGGGGTAAAGCTTTAAGTCATGATCTTAAGTCAAAGCTCACTTAAGCTCATGAAGTTTTAAGTCAAAGACAATCTTGCTGAAAAAAGGGATCGGCAAACATTAAGATTAAAACTTTGAACGTAAACATTGATAATCAAGCTAAAGTATTAAGCCAATTGAAGTATTAAAACTTATTCGGCGATATTAGCCAAAAAAAAGTCAAATAGCCCGTGTTTCAAATAAATGATAAAGTTCTTATCAGTAAATGAAAAAGAATATTTAAGGAGATTAACAAAAATAATTGGTCTATGGAAATCTTTACAATATACAATATTGTTTTTGGAAATTCTATAATTTGTAAGCTGAAAGATCTCAGATGTAATGTTATTGAAGGCACATTTTAAGCAAAGGAAATATAAATGGTTGCATATTCTGTTTATTACTCTGTTGAAAAAGTTCTAAAGAAAAGAAAACGTAAGGGAAAATTAGAATATTTTATGAAATTCTTCATTTCCCCTAAAAAATTTAGCAAGTTGGTCAGTGATGTAAAAATGTTATAAATACTCTACGCGAAATTAGTATCATTTATTAGCAAAATACGTTTTTCTATGTGACATTACCATCCGATAGTTCTCTACATTATTTTCCAAATAATAAAATTTCAAGTTTCGGTAGATCCATTCTTTTAAAGGACAAGTGGAAAGTTGTGTTGGACGAAATAATTTATGTATATACTTGGTAAACATAAATGAGAAAAATAACATTTTTGGGTTTGATTTCGGATATGGGAAATTAATAACAAGAAATATACCCCATGCACAACATCCAGTCATTACGAATCGGTTTCCGAAATTTTAAAATCTATGGTATCGTATTCACACGAAGACAAAATTTTATTTAAATTCAATGCTAATTATAAACAAGTGAAAGTAAAAATTCAAAACAATGAGAAAATAGTTTTTGTAGAAGATTTGTGCGATGTTTTAGGATTTTGTTCTCAGATTGTGAGCGGTATTTAAGAAAAATCTTTAATAATCATTCCACAGGCTGCATTTATACTATTTTATGATATTGTACAACCAGTGATAGCAAATCACATAGAAGCTCTTTTTTTAAGAGCCTTCAGAAAAGTCTGGAAATGAAGGTGATGGTGCGAATGATCATTACGATAGACCTCCCTATGTTCCCGTTATACATCATTCTCTTCACACTATTGAAATCAAAATTTGTTTTAATTCAGGTGCCTTTAGTACCTTTCAAGAGAGGTTGTTCCGCAAAATTCTATAAATACACAAAACATCAAAGAATAGATATCATTCACAATATGTGTAGGGAATAGTCGAATCATGAAAATACTAAAAGTGTGTTTTACAAAAAAGTTTTAAGACCATTACACGAATCAGATGGGATCTGGAGTTCCACATTACGAAGGTGTGACAGTTCAAAAAGATTATGGATTAGGAACTTATCATACTGAACAATTCGTTCGATTGTTTACAGCTACTTTACCCTTCTTGGTGAAGGGTAGAAATGTCAATAATGATATTTCTAGGGACATTAATGATAGTATTCAGAGATGTATTATCTGAAAAATATTTCATAACAGCTGGTAAGAAAGGGAAGTGAAGAAGCTAGTAGAGGCATGGGTCGTGGAAGGTTTTCGAGTAAGTTAAATGAATGATTAAACTAGGAAAATATAAAGGGAAGCAAAAAAAAAAAAAAAAAAAAAACAGAAAATTGATATTTCAGAAAAATAATATATGATAGGGTAAGATAATTTTCATCACTATTGGCATTTATCTTAAGTGGATCTCCCGAATATGTCAAATCAGAATTAGAATTTTCACATTTACTTGCCACCCAAACAGCTATAGAATGTGTTCAGTGGGTAGAGTTTCATCCGTTATCCATTGTATTTGATTGCGCTCCTTTTGAGTTCACGTTTCTGGAAGTGGTGAAAATATCTTAATTTGAACCAAAAGGAATTTTACTTAAAATTAAAAATTGTGAAAGCAGATGGCTCACCCAAAGAAAAGGGCTCAGTGATTGGCCCTATTAATCTATTTCTAATTTCTCTTTTCTAACAAGTAGATATTTCTTTCAATGAACGACTAGTTATCAATTCAAGCAACACGTACCCATACATGTCTTACATTTAAACTTTGCTGAATCATGGATTCGATAGTAAAACATCTTAACAGACATTTGAAACATTTTATAAGGATAACGAAGATCGATTGAAAATACAGTCTTAATTTTTCAATTTAAGGGCTTTTATGGATTTGATTGGTAGCATATACTATGATTTATTTAATCGAGATATATTATTGTTTAATTTAGTAGATATTTTAAAGATAAACCTGAGAGAGATTAGAGAAGTAAACTAAAGTTTTATCTGCAAGGAGAAGAAAGATATAAAGTTACACTTGAGTTACCTTATTTGTAAAAAAAGTACATGTTATATGGAGTTTTATTGGGTCACGAGAAAGCTTTGAAAATGAGACAGCGAAATATTCAGTTAATTGAATTTTGTATTAAGTATACTCCACATCGCAAGAAAGTATGTCATTCGTACAAGATAATATATTCATCGACCAAATGCTAAAGAGAATTATTGTGGTATGTGTTGATAACGATGCATTTCATGGTACACTCACGAAATCTCCTTTCGAAAACAAGTATTATGACATCAATTTTATAGGTGTTTACGTAAACTGTCAACAAACTCCACATACTTCTATGGAGCTAAAATTTGCTGAAAAGGATTAATTAAATCGTATCATTTTTTACTTAGTGGAACTGAAAAATTAGGTCCCGATCAGGACCTTTTTATATCGAGAAAAGATAATATAAATGGAAACATGTTATTTGCTTTTAATATATGCAAAATTTTTCTGATCTATGCAATGGAGATAACTTGAGCTTGATCAAGTTGTGAGCAATGGGCAATGGCTAAGGATCTCTTATGATATGAGGAAAACCCCACTCACAAAAGTCCTGGTAAGTCGTATATATATGGAACATTTTTCCTTCTTCATTAGTATATTGTGCAAAGGCGAAATTTACAGACTGCTCCCCTGAAGACTGGTCTATTTCGAAATCTTAAAAAATTATGTTATCTATGAGGTTTTGAGGTGTCCGGTGAGGAAAATGGCAGCGATGGCAAGGAAAAAACAAGCCTTCGGCAAGACGGGCACTTTGTGGTTACATCCACCCTGATGCATGTATTTCGGACTATCTCATCGTCTTGTCACCTTACAAAAGTCTGCACATTGATAAATCTATAAAAAAAATCGTAAATTTATCTCATTATCGTTATATATATATAGACAGATAGATATATAAAGCAATAGTCCGAATTACCAAAGTCTGTTACAATCCTGACGCCGTTCTGTTTTCCCAAGTGTGCAATCCATTCACAAACAAATAAAGTGTTCATTTTTATCTTCAATGGTTTTCTAAGTGATTAAAAAGCTTTTCGCAGGACTGACAATAAAAATTTGAGCCATAAAAACTTTTCAATTGCTTGACAACGTCGTAAGCAGATCGTGCAGCTATAAATTGATTCTACAAGGTCTGCTTCGGCCTTTGAAAGTCATGTAAAAAATAAGAAAAACTGAAAGTGGGTGACAATTTTTGCAAACATTATTTAATTAAAAAAGAAGTCTTTTTACACGATTAAAATTTTCAGAGAATATCACCCTTATTTTTACATTTTTAAGTGGTTTACGAAAGGACTATTTTTTGAAAAGTGCAGGAACCGATAGGGTAACCAGAAGAATGATGCAAATCAGTAGCACTTTTTATTAAGGCTGGTCTCTTTCGAGTTTTCAAAAAATTGATGGCTTTTTTGTTATTTTTCAAATGTGATAGAGCAAATACAATCGCCTTGGTCGCAACACATTAGGTCTTCGGATATGAGAGTTGCTAATACCGAGCGTTTGGTGAGGAGATCTAAGTTAATGTTCGATACTTTATGGTTTTTGCCAACTCTTACAGATCGTCTCATAGTTATAAAATCCAACGTAAACACATTGTTCAACTGAATCGTGGCCTTAGACTTCAATACTTTCATTACAGTAAAAAGTACTTTTTCTACCGTAAGAAAAGATACAGGTATTAGGATAGTAGATGTCGGCTTATCTGACCCATCTGCCTGAATATAAAAACGAATCAGGTCAGTAGCATTCAGGTTTACTGTAGTTCTTGCTATCAAAAGCTTGAATAATCTCTGAGTGGAGTTGACCTCCGTAGACAACATGGCTCCTCTTAAATTATGAGGAAGTTTATCTTCGTTGATTTGAGTACGAAAAATGATTTCTGTTGCCCAGTGATTCTCAACCTGGGGGGCACGAGCACACTAGAGGGGTGGGGAGAGAATATCCAAGAGAAAATATTATTTAAAAAAATTGATAAACTGACTAGAAGGAAAGCACATATACACATAGAAAACAAAATGCATTTCGACATATTTTATAATTAACTTATTAAAGTAAAAAAACTTCTAAATCAAAAATTACTTAATCAAAACATACCAAATTAAAAATAATTTTAATAATTATTATTGACTTCCTTGGGCCTGTCTTGCAGAGCAAAATTTTTCGAAGGAAGGCTTAGTATTAGAAATAGCTCCTTTCAGTTCTGTTTCTATATTCAGCCGAGATCTACAGGGGTTGGACAAAAATATGGAAACACCTTTTAAAAAACATGTTTCTTTGCTTAATATGGTGTAGGAAACCCGTTGGTATCCAAAACAGCTTACAGTCTTCTCGGAATGGATAAATACAGTTCCTGTATGTGTGCCAAGGGAATATTATACCATTCTTCCTGCAAAACGGTGGCAAGTTCAGATAACGATGTTGGCGGTGGATAACGAGAACGCACTTTCCGTTCCAATGTAGACCACAAAGGTTCGATAATATTCAGGTCTGGTGACTGTGATGGCCAGGGGAAATGGGACAAATCCTCCTCGTGCTCAGAAAACCAGTCCTGGACAATGTGAGCTGTGTGAACAGGGGCTTTGTCGTCTTGGAAGACACCATCACCATCGGGGAACAAAGTTTGTACCATGGGATGAACTTGATCTGCCAAAAGGTTCACATAAGTCTTGGCAGTCATGTGCCCTGACACAGTTATCATGGGGCCAGCAGAGAACCACGATATGGCTGCCCAAACCATAACAGAACCCCCGCCATGTTTCACTCTTGGCAACAAGCAGTCTGTATTATAGGCTTGAGATGGCGTTCTCCAGACGTAAACTCGGCCAAAAGTGGGAAACAATGTGAAAGAAGACTCGTCAGACTATATTACACGCTTCCACTGCCCTATAGTCCAGGCTTTATGACTTAAACACCACCTTTTCCTGTTACGGGCATTAGCATCACTGATGAGTGGCTTCTCAATTGCAGCACGGCCAGAAATTCCCTGTTTATGAAGCTCCCTTCTAATTGTTTTGGTACTCACAGGGTTCTGTAACACAACATTCATTTCAGCAGTAACTTTTGCAGCTGTGGTCTTCTTATTTTTCGTCACAATTGCCCTTAATGATCGTCTGTCACGATCACTCAGCACACACTTTCGTCCGCGCTGTGATTTAGCAGATGATGTTTTTCCGCTTTTCAAATATGCGGAATAAATCTTCGATACAGTACCTCTTGAAACACTAAACACCTCGGCTACCTTGCTTACGGAAGCACCTACCATACGTGCTCCAACAATTTGCCCACGTTCGAAGTCTGTTAACTCTGACATAATGCAATGACAACCTCACATAACAGTACTCCGACAACAACTGAACTGTTTAGCACATTTACGAAGTTGTATAGGTGGCGTTAGTAGTCAAAAACGCCAGCGCCACCTACATATTTCATTAAAATCAATCTTTCTTTTCAAACATGCATTTTATAAGGTGTTTCCATATTTTTGTCCACCCCCTGTATATTTTGTCTTCAAAGAAGCCACAGCAGAAAATCCAGTTTCACAAGTTGGGATGTTGAAAATGGTAATAAAATGCGAAATGCCCTTGATTTTAGTGCAGAAAAATAATCCTGTACTACTGACCAAAGTTCAAATAGTGTTTTATTACTAAATTGTCTTTTGGTTTCGCAGCTTGTCGTGAATTCTATAAATTTTTCTTCCTCATCAATTGAGAGTCCTTCGGGAGTCTTATGAAATGGATCGCTAACCTACACGTAACTTGTTATCAGTTTGTCTACAGCAAGAAAATACTTTTTAAAATTCTTTGCCAGCATGACTAAATGACTTTCAATGGTTAGGAAAACAGTTTTTACATGTTCTTATTCAGCTTTGTAAATTTTAGTACAATCATTCACATTGGCAAACATTGTTAGGCTCTTTTGCTTTATATTTCTGTTCCACAATTCCAATTTTCTACAAAAAGCATTAACTTTATCACTCGTAGCCAACATATGTGTATTTGCTCCTTGGAGTTGAAGATTCAAGTTATTTAATTTCTCGAATATATCGACCAAGTAGCTCAATTTCAGCACAAATAAACCATCGCGAAAATTCTCGACTTCCGGTCTGTTTTCTTCTTCTAGGAAACAGGCGATTTCTTCTCTTAATTCATAAACACGTTGCAAGAATTTCCCCCGTGATAACCATCTTGCCTCGCATTAATTTAATAACACTGAATGTATTGCACCCATGTCTTTACAAAGTTCGGAAAAGATTCTTAATTTCAGGGGTCTCATTTTGATATAATTTACTACTACGGTTACAACAGTAGTTAACACAATATTCAGACCAGGACTCATTTCTTTGGAAGCCAAAGCTTCTCTGTGGATCATGCAATGTGTCTAGACACACTGAGAAGAGTTTTGTTTTACTAGTGCTTGTATACTTTGGAATCTTCCGGACATTGAAAGAGCACCATCGGTGCATATTCCGACGCAATTTTTCCATTATATGTTTGCCTCGTTCATAAAATCATTTTAAATAGCAAATAACGCGAGCGCTTTTGCCTTGAGTTCTATTGGTTTGCAGAAAAGTAGTTCTTCTACTACTGACGTATTATCACAAAATCAAACATAGGCAATGAAATGAGCATCTTTATTACTATCTGTTGCTTCATCAAACTGTATTGAATACAATTTGTCACGCAATTTCTTGAAGATGGCACAGTACATCTTAGCTATATCACCAATTCAACGAGCAACAGTATCATTTGAAAGAGGTATGGATTGCAATTGTTTTGAAAAATTATCTCCAAATATAGTTTCTACATTCGCAATTGCTGCTGGCAAAATAAGCTCTTCACCAACTATGTGAGGTTTTTTACATCTGGTAATTTTATATGAAATATTGTAGGATGCAATTAAAGCTTTTTTATTCACAAACAAAGTTTCTTTAAAAAATGATTTTTGCTTTTCACATGATTTTAATTGTAATTCGAAGAATTCTCTGGGTTTGTTAACGTACTCACTATGAAACATTTCCAAATGTCCTTTAAGTTTATTAGGTTTCATGCTGTCTGTGGCCAACATTTTTGAGCAAATGATACACAGGGGCCTTTCTTCTTTAATTACTTCAGTACTGGTAAACCCCAAATTTAAGTATTCCTGAGAATATTTTCTTCATTTTATTTTCGGAATGACGCTCGTCAATTTACTTGTTGATGCTTGACTACCGTCTAATGCTCGCTTACGCCCGCTTAAAAAATTATCCATGAGCCTGCATAAATCTGCTGCTTTGAATAATTAATATGGTGAATTGCAATTAACACTAAACATATATAACATACGATAGATTCGAATGAGAATTGAAACTTGCATTATCGAACATTTTCCTTCTTCCTATGAGAAAACATTTGCTCTACGCATGCTCGAGATGGCTTTCACAAACCATATTACTTATTTTTTCTCTTTTCTTTTGTCATGCTTCTGTTTTATTTCTTTTATTATTCCGAAAAAGTATTCCCAGTTCCTAAAGTTAACTCACCAGTCTAGGTTTACTTTCATTAACGAATTTTTGTTCTATCACATTCTTTTAACGTTATCTCCCTGTTTGGCTTTCATTTCAAATATAATATTTAAAATTTCCCCTCTTCCATTCGCTTCATCTGTTCACCGCCCGCTTGGCAAAATGCCAGATGTGGTTTCTCGCCAACGTTGGCTCGCTTTTACTCTTGTTTTGGTGGTTAGTTAAAAATAATTTAAAAACAGAAATCAAAATACTCAAAATATATTATTGTTGTATACATTTTATTGTATACGGAGGGGAGATCAAAATTATGATTGAAAACTGGGCCGCGAATAATGAAAAGTTGAGAAATGCTGCTTTAGCTTGAAATCGGTTGTTAGGACGTCTGTGCATTTCTTCTAGGATAATAGCATACTCCAACTAAAAAAAAAAATAAACATTGTTGATTACAATAAATAAAAAATATAAATTAATGAAAATCATACAAAATTCTACTGTACTCGCAAGTGCTACAGTCAAAAATTTTTACATAATCAAAACTAAATAAAAAAAAGATAAATTAATTCCTCTAATTCTTATGCTAAATTGAGAAGGTACATCAATAAGGAACTGAAATACTTCCAAGAAATCCTGACTGTATTCAGTAATAATCAAAAATAGCAGTACAAAATATTGCACAAGAAGTTATAAATTTCATAAAAAAAAGATAAGAAATGTGAATAAATAAAATAAAATTTTTCAATATTCACTTAAAATATATTCACTTTTACTCCATTACAATATTAAAATATATTTACTTACTTTATCTTCTCAGTCAAAAGACATACCTTTATCCTGAAAAAGAATCTATATAAAATAATAAAATTCTAACCAGCAAAACCACGTAATAATTTTCAATTACGAAATATATAAACAGAATGGTTTGTAGAAGTAACATCTAGACCACACAGATATATTCAGTATAGCTATTGCAGTGTTTCCAGTGGTGCACTGCTAGTTTAAAACATGGTCAATCTCCTCGAGTGTGAAATAAGGAGGCATTATCCTCGGGTTCTTAAACAAAGGGGGCCCACATCTTGTGACTTAAAACCCACATCTTGTGACTTAAAATTAGAGAAAAGTAAGCCTACGTCTGATGTCTCAAAATTCCCAGATGTTTGGGATGTCAGCCAATCCCAACCCAGAATGTGTGGTACAAGTCCATGCCATTGTATGGCTAGTCAAAATGCTTTAGAATTGGGTGCTAAGAAGGGAACACCTACTTCAGGTGCTTAAATAGAGGAGAGGGTATTTGTGTGAGTGAAAGTTGTGTGAAAGTGTCAGTGAAAGCACGAAACACATTGGAGGCAGAGTCACTCCAGCTCGTGCACCAATGTTCCTAGTTTGTGGTGTGCGTGCATCCCAGTTATTCTGGTTTACTCTGACATTACTATAAGGACATTATCTTATTGCTAACCCGTAGTACCCAATAAGCGGAGAGTGGAGGTAGCTGTCCACACAAATAAGTAAAGAATAGGGTATTGAGAGATATTATGAGTATGGATATAGGGTTTCAGATTATGATCCCTAATAGTAACTATTTAATTAAAAGAAGGATTATTTACTTGAGGTTCATGATGTTATTATTATTCTTGGTATTAAATATAGTTTTCCTATTGAAGCATAGAATAAGTATATATAATATATTTGTAAAAATATCAAGGCTTTAAATTTTAAACTAAAGATGATTAATTATTTTATTTCTAGATTAAAGTACCAGATATTGAAAAACAAATTACAGATGAATAAAAATACTTCAATATATGCTATGTTGACAAGTTTGAAATAATTAAGCAATGATTTGCAAGTATTGTTATTGCTTGGTTATTAATATATAGAGAGAAGATAATAAAATGGTTATTTAGGAAATAATTTTAGTGATAAAGAAATTAATATTAAAATTACAGCTTTATATACAAAAATAGAGCTACAAATTAATAAAATAATTTTTTCTCAGATATTAATTAATCCAAAATTTCATAAGGACCCCATTCAATTAAGAAAAGTAACTAATGGTTATAATAATTACATTACAAAACCAGGTACATTTTTACAAAACTATTACACATAAGATACAATTAATAAATTTAAGAAAACTGCTATAATTAAAAGTATTTTAGAAAATATTAAAATACTAAAACTAAAGATTTATTTCGGTGCATAACTATAATTTTGAAGACTCCATTAATTTGATAGATATGGATGATTTAGTTAAGGTACTATTATATATTTATAAGGATTATAATTTTTATGAATTTACTGTTTATGATAAATTAAAACTTTAGTTAATATTTGTAATTATAGAAAAATATATAAATTATAAAGATAGGCTATTCCATTAGGAGGACCATCAATGAATAGCTAGTAACATATAGATAAAAAATAATTTTTTATTATTAATAGATATATTGATAATCTGCTTATTTTGAATTACAATGAACTCTTTCTGAAGATAAAACTAACTTATCTTTTTATCCTACATATTTAAATTTATTTCAAACTAATAATAGTAAATATGAAACAGAGTACTTATACATGCAATTGAAAGTAATAACTTAAGAGATTATTAGAATATTTATGAAAAGAGGTACAGCTTAACATTTTACATTAATAAGATACCTTTTTAGAGTAGCGGTTTTCGTATCTATATTTTTAGAAATATTATTAGTGCCTATAATATTAGAAAGAATAATTTTGCAAGTTATAATAATAAAAATAAAGTAATGAAATAATAAATAAATAATAATGATAAGAAGTTTAATACAAGTTGAATTAAAGAAGAAACCCTATTAATTTTATCAGGGAATTTTAAGAAAATTATTAAGATAAATTAATAATATATTGATTTCTTTCTTTCTCCTTCTCTCTCTCTCTCTATTATATATATAATAGAGAGAGTGACAGAAACAAATTTCTTAAAACTTTTATTTAATTTACTTCAATGCAATTTGTGATAAATTTCTTGTCATTATTATTTTTTTTTATTTTATTACAACTTACGATAATTTTATTTCTAACACACACACACATATATATATATGTGTATATATATATATATATATATGTGTGTGTGTGTGTGTGTGTGTGTATATATATATATATATATATATATATATATATATATATATATATGTGTGTGTGTGTGTGTGTGAGAGAGAGAGAGAGAGAGAGAGAAAGTATTTTATATATTTTATATCTTTTGTTTGAAATTTTCTATTTGTTATTGCATATTTGGTTTTTTTTCTTGGCTACACATATTATTAGATTAGTCTCTTTTATGATTTTGAAATGTTATTTAGACTTATTTTAAATATATTTGTTTGCTGTAAAAATTATTAATATTTAATTAGATTTTCTTGGAATAGGTTTTTAAACAACATTTTTAATTGGGAGAATAAGTATATTTTAGTAAATTTCATTAGTTTTGTAAAGTCAGTCAAAGAATTAATATTTCTTGGCAATTAAAAACATAATAATATCTCGCCGTATTGAAATGATATTTTGAACATAAAATTTGCTTGTCGGAGATAAAGGTTACAACTTTTTTTTTTATCTAAAATATTTTTAAAATGTGTATAAGTAAGTGTAGATTATTTTTAATGCTAAAGTTTATTTACTATTAATCAAATGCATTTGTTTCGTTTTTTTTACTGTTGAATTACAGTTCTGTCTCGGAATTTTTGCTCTTCTTAGTCTATATTATTGCTCATAGTGAAATTGTTGAAGTTTTGACTGTTGGATCTCTGAAATTAATTTAAACACACTTTCTCAGTTAGTCTGAGTCTAGGACAATAAAGTCTAGGACAATATTTAAATAATATTATCTACATTTTTAAATTTTTCTTAATCATTTTGTCTTGAGATATTTGTTTTGTTTTTTGAGAAAGCATTCATTTAACTTGGTTAAATTTTTTAATGAATGGTTTTATTTTTGTTTTAAATTAAAATTATCATGCATAATATATGTTTTTGAATGCTTTTATATTGTGTTTATGTAAAGTTATAGGTTTTTTTACAGTATGATATTTTGTATGTTTTAAATTATAACATTTTTAACTCGAATGGTTTTTATGTATATATATATATGTATTTATATATTACATTTTAGAAACTAATACTAGTATAAAATACTTCCCAAGCTCTTCTTTTTTGAGGAAATCGTTTTCAAAATTATGCACCAGTATTTATTTAAATATAATAGGATGATTAGAGAGAGTACAGCCTTAAAAAAGGTAGGATAGATCATGTTTTTCTTTTAAAGACTGTAAGAAATAATTTTTGTAGTGAATAAAAGTTGATATAAAAACAGACATAGTAGGAAGTAAGTTTAATATTTTTAATTTGAATATTGTTTTTATTATTGTTACTGTATTCTTAAAACTCTCGATTCTACTTACGCATTTCTTATTTTATCTGTACAGACGTTCTTTACAATCAATATTGTTAACCCAATAAACATTTACTTATAAAAAAAAATCTAAATTATATATTGTTTCTTAAACAATACCATAGTAAGTTAATATTTAATATTCTTGATTATATATTTACAAAATTTATGCCAGAGTCAAATTATATATTTTACAATAATTTAATTTTTATTTTATTTTTTACGCCTTTGAATCATTATTTATTCACAAATAAAAATGAGCAAAAATTTCTAAGTTCAGCCTCTATTCTCCATGAATTCACAATATTCATTCAAATTTATGTTCATTCTTTATAAATTTGGTTGGAAAATCAGACTATTTGTTCCTTTTTAGCTTATGATGGTAAAGTGAGAAGGTCTGTAAACTTCTTATGCCGCTTTCTCCGCTCTCAAGAAGCTCGCAAACACGCCGAGTAAAGAAAATCAAATCGTCAAAACGATCCTCTACTCTTAAAGCGGGAGAAATCTGCGCAGGGACATCCCTGAAGTGGTTACATTTGGCGCCTGATTTGCTCCTTTCAACAAGACCCTTTAGGAACATTTCCTCTTTAGATCTTGATCTTTTTAAATGATACAGTTGTCACTTAAGAGATCGTTTTCGGGCAAAACAATTGATTTCTACAGTTAGCTTCTTTTCTAAATGACCCCACGAACTTAGATTAAGAATACTGAGATTTTAGTGCTTAAAAGAGTACTCTTTAACTTTATGTTTTTCAAAGTCAAAATTAGTATATGCATTCTGCTATTAGTCGAGTGTAAATACTATGAGGTGTCATATATGCTTAGGTATAAAAAAAGAGATTAACTATGATACTATCAATTTTTTAGTAGTTAAAATTAGCAACTTTCTTAAAAATGGAAAACCGTATTAAATTTTAATCATAATATTACTAAAAATGTATATATATATATATATATATATATATATATATATATATATATATAGGTAAGAACTATTTTATTTAAACTTATAAAACTAAGTTTAATTTTTTTTCTCACCTCGAAGGCAGTGATTTTTTATCAGATAAATTAAATTAACAATTGAGAGTCGTAAGCATTTTTCAAATATATATGTGTGCCTCTATATACAGACTTGAAAAAGTTTGATTTCTATTTAAAAACCTTAATTCTAATTATTATAGACCTTCTTAGTATTTTTATACTTGCTCTATTTATTTTTATTTGTTAAATGACTTACAATTGATTATATATATTAATATCTTTGAATGTTTTTTCAAGAAACATTGAAAGAAAAATTCATTCAACAATCATTCGGGATAGAGTACGAAAGACTTGCCTACTTATATGACTTTTCTAAGTCAATGAGATCGAAATATGTAGAAATTATTTTGAGAATGGCTTAAATACATTCGATACGAAATGGAATCTAACTTATTTTATCCTAGATACAATTAGTTATCATATTATTATTGTAACAGTGTGACTGATATTTGCATTTTAAGGAAACAGTACAAAACATATTTTTACTTTTTTTCAAAAATTTTTTTAAACTGATTGAGCTGAGAAAATTAAAAGCTCAACACTCTGGCTCTTTTATTCAAATATTGAAATATTATTTACCAGTTAATAGTAATAATAATATGAATTAGCTGTGTTTGGTAAATTTCTAAGACTGTTGGAAAATATTTACGGGCAAAAATCGACAGTTTACTAAGGAAAAGATTAAATGATTTTGTATAAAAACACATTAATTTTATTAGATTATTTATATGAAACAATTATTATTTATCTGATGTATATTTTCACCTTCATTGAAAATAATTTAAAATTGATTCTCCTAACTAGAAACATAATAAGCTTCTCTCAGTTATAAGATGTAAGAATTGTTTTTTTTTTATCTATTTATTTAGACTTGAATATTATTTTGCAGTGTTTATTTAGTTTTTATGAAATGAAGAAACTGAAAAACATATCTGTAGAAATTTCAAAGTCGGAGCTAATAATTTCGGCCTAGTTTGAATAATCTATGTCTTAGTGCTAAAAGAGGGCTTATGGTAAAAAACATCCTGATTTTGAATCATTGCCAAGTGAAGTAAAATGCAATTGATTTCATCCTTCAATTTTCCTCACCACAATAATTTAGGATTCAGAAGTCTAGTTTTACATTTAGCATGATACTTCCTTCCTTGCAGCGGTAGCTGTTTGGGGGATTCAAAACTCAATTCTACGGATGGGCTTCTTGACTGTAACTGGTTATGATATTTTTCAACCTCTTATTCTTTGAGCTACAGTTCCTCCCCCTCCCTCTAAATATAATAAGAATTACTAATAAAATATTTTATTTTGGTCATTTAACTTTATTTTAATTGAAAATAAATAACCACGTGTAAGGGTGTGTAAAGTAAGGTTTACCATATATTTAAAAATAAAAATTTAGTCGGATACCATAATATGAAGACTCAATTTAAGTGATATCAATTCGTAAAATTGCTTCCACTTCATTAATTTATATTAATACTTTAATTTGTTATACAAAAAATAAAGTTTCAAAATAGAAAGAGAGTATCTGCTACCATGTGTAATGTCGGCTTAAGAATTAAATAAGAATAAATATTATTTCAAGTGTGTGTGATATAATTGGATAATTTCTCTCTTGTAAATTATTAAGCTTTCCATTAGAAAAATCTTAGACAGAGATTTCCTTTAGTATACAAAACACATGATGTGTTATAAAATATGGTTATATGAAAATAGATACACATTTGACATGGATGAAACATACTTTCTCTTAAGCACCGTAATGAATATCTTGGTAAATATTATCATTGTTAAACGAGAATAGTCTTAAGCTTATGGAGAATAGTTTAAATGGGGTTGAAGAGGTACGCTATTCATTCATTAGTCTGCCCTACAGCTGTTTGAAATAATTTAAGCATCAGGATATGCAAATCGCATCATTCACGGAATATCTTGTATAAGATACAATGTGATTTTCTTAGATGCATCAAATAGAGCATTAGCATCCATTATGATAAAACTGGGAAGATGGTACTTAGTGATTATTTAAAGACACTTTCGTAAGATGTTTTTAGATTTTAACACCATACAATCTGTACACCTTTTAAGCTTTCAAAAATTGCTGGAAGCTTGGTATAGTAATTAAGTAAAGTAATCTAACAACTGAGCAAGTTTAATTAAATTTACAAATATCAATTCCAATTTAAGATCATATAATATTTTACCTATCACTAAAGGTATTACTTTTCAAATTTTTAAAGTAAAAACAAAAGTCACAATTTAGGGAAAGTAAATGTCCAATAATTCCTAATATGACGTACTTTATTAAGATAGCATATCTTTCAGAAATTAGGTAATTATTTGTATGTTCAAGAGAAGAAAAAATTTCATCGAATTAACTAGCGCTTATAATCTTGTTACCGTAAATAGAAATTTTCTCACATTTTGAAGATCTTTATTACTAAGCACGTGTTGAAAACTCATTACGATTGAATTATGAGAGAGTGAGGGAAAAATATAAATATTTATATTCTAAGCACTTGTGTTAACTAGCATTTTTAAAAATGATGAATGTCACAAAAATTAACTTTTCATTGTAGGACTAGCTATGAAAAATGTTTTTTTGATTTGTTCCTAGTCATACCATACGTAAAAGCCAGTTTCTCTTAATAAGCTCTTCAGAAACGCTCTCAGTTCCTTCATTTAGTTGTCTCATAGGACTGATCTCGAGCCGTTTCCAATTACCTATAGAATATATCTGATGCAACGTATATCTAATCAATCCGATCCAATCCTGAGAGACCTCTGCGTTTTGCGAGGAGTCTATGAGAGAATAATGACAACGAAGCTTTTGTTACACCCTTAGTCACTAATAGAATTACACAGATTTGAACTTCTAACTGGCAAGATCTTAATTTCCTATGACGCTATACTATATATATTGAACAATAGAAGCATGGAAGGATGGAGTATTTTGCAATCTGGAAAATTTCCCTTAACGCTTCTTCGTAATAAATTTAAATATAACATAAATCTAACAAAAAGTATGTAACGTACTTTGTAATTTAACTCATTTAAACAACCTTAATTAAAATGTCGAACTATGTTTTTATATTTTTATTAGAAATATATTCGATAAAAAAAACTTTTGTTGAATTATTTTTCAGTAAATTTTTATATATTTAAAGTTAATTATCCAAATGGCTTTCAGCCATGAAACTAATTAAAGTACAATGAGAATCCTAGATAGATTGTATACCTGCTATAGCGTGTCCATGCATGTGTGAAATTGCTTTATATATTTAGCAGAATAAATGTTTATAGATGAACATATTCCATTCAAACTCTGGTGAATACTGAGTTGAGATTTATGGGAAGTATATATATATATATATATAACTTCCAATAAATCTCAACAAATCTCAGCATATTTAACAATCGCCAGAAATTTTTAGTGAAAATTTCTTAGAGACTTCACAATATTTTTTTTTTGCTTAATTATCTTAGAACACAAGCAAGAAAATTTCATGTAATGCCATACGCATTTGTAATAAGTGTTCTATCAGATAATATGAGTTTTGGTAGTAATATTGTAATTCATTTCAATGCTTATTAATAAATATTGCATTTATGTGAATATTTAATTAAATTAATTTATTAAATGTTATCTTTATATACTTTATTCTTTATTCTGATTTGTATTCGTGTTCTTAATGATTCCTTTTGTGAAATTCTTGGAGTTGTTTGTTTTTGTTCTTTCGATATTTGCTTAACTATCAATTTCAATTACAGAGAAATCGTTGAGTAGATTTGGTTTGATTCCACTAAAACACTGTTTAACCATTCGTTTCGGTCTCAAATCTGAAATGTTAACATAAGTTATTTTATATCAATTTTTTTGCATTTCTTTATTTTCTAAATAGTTTCAAATGAACAAAAAATAATTTTATATTTTTAAAGTGCTTATTCCAATGTTTTTAAAATTCATATAATTATGTAACACATCAATCAATAACTCCCGAGACTAACATTGAAAACATTTTTTTTGCAAAATTTTTTTTTATTCATCAACATAACACCTTTTGTTAATCACCTTTTAGGGTGATACAATCGTTCCAACGCTTTTCCAATTTTTTTTTCAAAAAAAATTTTTTTTTTTCTTTTTCTTTTCTTTTTTTTTTTTTCGCAAAAGAATCTTTTTTTTATTTGCAGTAAATAGCGATCGTGGCTTTCTGAATCATCGACTCGTTGCTGTTTTTGTTCCATCGAAAGCAATCGCGGCACCCACTTGGGAAAAACCTTTTTCACTTCACTTCAAAAAACCCTTTTTCAGTAAACACACTTCCATATGATATCTGTGTCATCTCAGCAATCTCACGGAGCTTCACTTTACGATCTTTCATTATAATTTTTGTCACTTCACTCACATTTTCCGGTGTAACGGCTTCCACAGGTCTACCCGAGCGTTCCGCGTCATTTGTGTCGGTACAACCACGTTTAAACTCGGCAAACCACCAACAAATCATTGCTTTTGATGGACAAGAGTCCGGGTAACATTTTTCAATCCATTGTTTCGCTTGCACGGTGTTTTTACCCATTAAAAAACAATGTTTTATCAGAACACGAAACTCGGTTTTTTCCATTTTTTAAACAAACTACAAAACGACTTTACTCCAACCTCGATAACTCAGCTGTTTCTGGTCCGATCGACTTAAAATTTTGACACGTTTCAAGCAAAGGTTAGTACTCTAAAAAGACCTGGTTACTGGTTTACTACGAGCGCCATCTCTGGGTTAGTCTCGGGAGTTATTGATTGATGTGTTATATATATACACAGAAGGTGTGACAATTATATAACTGCCCAATAGACTGCACATGCCCTAGCCGTTAGGCTTGGTGTGGAGGAGTGGGAATGGAATGCAGCTGACCTTGAAGCTTCCGCTGTAGATGCCACGTAAATAAGTCCCTGTATCTTGTTCAGTTTGTTTTTCATCCTTGTTTAAGTAAGATGTTGTTATGTCGAAGTGCCACGATCATGATATGCTTAAAAATCGAGCAGCGAATAAACTAGAAATGGAAAAAAACAACAACTTTCCAACTGAATGTTTTAAATTGTTAAAGGAGGTATTTAGAGATAATTGCATGTCACGTAGTCAAATTTTTTAATGGCATAAAAGATATTTTGGAAGATCTGGAGGTTGTTGAAGATGCTGAACGTTCTGGTTTACCTGTATCATCAAGAACTGAATGAAAATATTAAAAAAAAATTAGGGAAATCGTGCACAAAGACCGACGTTTCCGGAGGATGTCAGATATTTGGAACACAGATAAGGAGCCAATAAGAAAAAAATTGACCGATGATTTACATATGACGAAATTTTGGGCAAAGCTGGCACTAAGAAATCAAGCATCAAGACAACGAGACGGCACACAATTCTCTCTTAGTGAAACGGCTATTGGCGGACAAACGCATTATTGCGCTCGAGCATCTACCGTACTCTCCAAATCTCGCACCATGCGACTTCTACCTGTTTCCAAAAGTGAAAGGAGCATTGTGGAGAACACATTTTCAGTCTGTAGAAGAGGTGAAGTCAAAAATGGCAGACTTACTGAAGAAGGTGACACGTAATGACCTGCAACACTGCTGTGAACAGTGGAAAACTCATATTCAGCGATTTATTGATAGGAAGGTGGGAATGTTTTCAATAAAGCTAATTCTTAAGACTTGTCCGGTTATTTAATTGTCATACCTTGTATATATATTCTAAATGTTTCTTTTCTTTCACTGGGCTTTGTCTTATAAGTTTTCTATCATTAATACATATTTTTTATTTTGGTTTCTGGGTTTAGACTTAGGTTTAATTAATTATAACAATTTTTATATGAGCTGTGTTAATATTATTTTGTTGTTTTAATGATCCCTTTAAATGTGTCGTTCATTAAATATTAAGAGTATTGAATTTATATTAGATTTGATTAGTTTGTTATATGATGTGATATTTTGCGAATTATAATTTTGGTGCGTATTTTAATCATATATAAAACTAACTTAATCTCATGTTTTTGGAAATGATAAGTAAAGAAACGCGTTTAGTTGTAATAGTTTTGAAGTAGTTTTTATTTCTAATGTCAAATTTGAGGAATTCGAAAACTACATGACAGTCACAAAATTAAGAAAGCGTCTCAACTCCTTTTCTATTCAATAAACATTTGTATTTTAATACTTAAAAATATATTAATCGTAGTAAATGACATTTTAATTTTAATAATAAAAATAATTTATTTCCTTTGCTTAAATTTTCACTTCTTTATCTAACATAAATATTTTACTATCTGTGGTTTGACTCTGATTTCAGGATAAAAAAATACAGCAGGTATGCATTCATTAAACTTTCAGTTTAAGTCAAACTACAAGCAAGTTTTTTAACTTAAATTAAAAGAGATACCTACAATGCTTTTAAACTCATAACTGGACTTTTACTTTTGTAAATAAAGCATAAAAAATAATTGAAAACAAATTTTTAAAATTGGAAATTAATTTGAAATAATTTTTTTAAGAAATAAGCTACAATTACGGCTTATGCCTTATATTTAAGTTATAAGTTAAATAAGGATCATTTAATAATAACGTTTTTCAGAGGTTAAAAAATTCAAGAAATATATGCAATTTTAAAACTTACATTAACTTTCAAAAAGTACGAAACATTGATTTTTTATAAGTATACAAAAAAAAATATGTTCATGACAATTACTGCATTTATTTACTTGAATAGTTTACGATGTTATGAACTGAATAAATACGTTTGGAACTTTACTGTAAAATCACCGTTTTGGAACTAAAAGATTTATAGGATTAAATGAATATAAGTAAAGTAATTATTTTGTATGGATTGTAATCTAATTAACACTGCTATATAGTCAAGTTCGATCTCTAAGATACATGGCTTTTTATTTTCACGACAGACTATGCCCGTGGCATAAATTCAATTTCAGACACATAAGCTTGTTCATTATTAATAAATAAGTGTTCCTTTTATTCAAATATTAATTGTTTTTCTCTAGTTTTGTGTAATTGTTCAACCTAAAATCTGATGCTCATTACATCAAATAATAAGTAGTCAATCGTATATTTCACAGAAACAAGGCGACCAATAATGCATTTCCTATCGACGTGATCATTGCAATGTTACTATGTCATCAAACTATTAAACAATAAATAAAATTCATGCAGTTATAATTTCATATTTTCGATGTATTTTTTAATGAAAACTTTTGATAATTTTTCTCGTTTTAAAGTTGGATTAGAATGTTATTTAGAGTATTTTTTACTGATTTTGGTTCTTATTACACTATTTTTCCATTTCATTTTAATTTAATTTTTAATTCTAAACACATTTCAATTTTCTAATCATATAAATATTTAAGATATTAAAAATAAGATTTTGAAAACTATGGAATTTACAAATATTTTCTATCATATTACAAAAGACCGAGAACGTGTTTTGTCCTTGTTTATTTTCTCATGTTTTTCTCTAATTTAAGGATTTCAAACAGTTCATCTAAAATCTCCAGTATTGATGTACCTATACACATCATATTGAAATAATTAAAATACATTTCCTATAAAACTCTCATTTTGAAACTAAAGTTGTTATACAATCAGAGCATTTTTTCATTGCAGTAACATTTCTAGGATTTTATATATTATTAGGTTTTTTTCCTTATTATTGCTTTACCTGTTCACCTATAAATATCAAAATCCCACACATTATTTTATACCTATCTCTTGTATTATATATATAAAAAAAATTCTGCTTCGTCCCAGTTATTGCCTTAAAAATAAACATAATGTATTGAAACATTTCTTACCTTTCGTCTCCTTTAGAAAGGAACGTTTTATTATTTATTTTTTTTTTCATATTTCACGAATGGCAGATTTATCACAAAATCAGACTATTGTCTTAACCTCAGGGCACTAACAACTCAACGCCCGTTCTGAAACCCTTACGGTGTACCATGGAGAAATGCTATCAGATGTCAGCTCTTACTCGAACGGATTTTTTGTGAGACAGATTGAATTTTTTACAGCTTTCCTTACTTTGATATAGCTTCATTTGATTTTTAAGGATTTTAGTTTTTTGCCAAAGTTTATAAATGGATAATATTTAGGAAGGTATTAAGGGAGTAACATATTTTTTTGCTTTTAACCTTTAAAAAAACGAAAGTTTTGTCAGAAATTCAGTTATCATTGTATTCTGGCTGAGTATATCGAATGTTATTTTTTAAAGGTTTATAGACATAATTGATCCCTTTAATTTTATGAGCATCATTTTTATTACTAATTGATTAAAAAATTAAATTTGTTTTCTTAGGATTAATTATAAGGGAATAAATGATAAATAAATAATTTTAAAATCTATAATTTTCTTATACATATACATATTAATATGTATTTTCTTGGATACTTAAGATAATTAAACTTAATCCGAAAAAAGTTATTAACATGTTTTCATCATTCTTTCATTTGAAAATTTTCTTTAACCAAGATTGATTTATATCCATGAATTAATAATTAAGATTATATATAAGCAGCTTAAAGTTAATATTTATTTTATTTTTGTCTTTCTTTTTATTTCTACAGCTATACACAAAGCATAAAATAGCATGTTAGAAAATTATTAAAACGAAAGAAAACAGTCTATGAGTAAACAATGATATCGTATACCTATTTAGCTTATAGTTAATACAAACTTAAGCAAATTATAAATTATGGAAAAAAAGTAAATTTCATTATAGATTACATCATACTATTCGGGATTTCAAATTTAAAAGAATGATTATTTAATTTTAAGTTAACATATATTAATTGTAAGAATTAATTTCATATCTAAAGAAGAGGCTTATCTGAAAATCATATTATAGATTTCTGATATCACGTGACAAAAATATTCTTCGTTAAAATTATATATTGAAGTACAAATTAATCAAATAATTTTGCCAGTACCATAGATTATGCTTATTTTCTATGATAAATATGATTTGTTATAGAAAGGGGTGAAACAAAATTTGATTTTATTTCGAAGGGTTTTTTCTGTTGATAATTGTATCGTAATACTTTCTGATAATTTTACCAGAGGATAAAATTAGTAATAAAATTACATATCTATGACTGAAACCTACTCGAAATTAATAAATTTACTACTATGTGTTCAGTTTTTTAAATACTTAAGTATTAATATTACAGCTGCAGAATTAAGATACTAATTATTTATAAGGTAATTCATAAATTATCTCATAAATATATGCTCTCTTGCCTCCTATTTTCAAGGTATGTTTGAACTAAATCAATGCTTAGAATGAAACTGGATAGTATAAATAATGATATATCAATGCTTTTTCTTGATATAATATCAATACTTATTTTTGACATTTTGTTTCATCTTCCATATATTTAATTACTTTCTTGATTTTTATCAAATGACTTTTACAAGTTATATTAATTACTTGAACAAGTTATAACTTATTTAATTTTTTTAAAAAAATACGCTTTTTTTTTCTCTTTGTATGATGAAAAATATATACTCTTCTGAAACAAACATTATTAGGTTTTAGAACATAATTGCAATCGATATAAATGTACTCAAAAGCATTTCTTTCAGAAATTCATTTAAAATTTTTTAATTTAATATGTCAATATTGGAAACTTTCTATTTATATGAAGTTAGTACTGAATATAAAAAAGAAATATAAATATTGATTTAAAAGGTACTATTTGTTGGATTTTATCCGTGAATTTCAATTAATATTATAGGAAAATTGAAATAATTTTTTTTGAAAAAAATCTATGTAAAAATTTTATTTCTTTTAAACGGAATGAGCAGAAATTTTTATACAATATTATTTCAACTTATTGAAAACATTCCCGTTATTTAAAATATGTATATATCAGTATAACCTTAGAAAGAGGGATAACTAAGAATATATATAAAATTATTTATTAGTCTGCTATATTTGCTGCGTTTATTTATTTTTTTTTTGAAGATACAGATATCTGCTAAAACATTAAAAATACATTTGATAAGAATTTCTTATTGTTAAACCTTAAGATTTTATGAAAGACCATATTCAAGGGGCTAGTTTTTTTATTACCTTAAATACATATTTAAACGTATATTTTAAACAATGCTAAAATGAAACAGTTTTGTAAATTGTGTTTCTCGTGCAGAATAGACATAAAAATTGTATAAACAGATATCCGAGAAACAGTCGAAGCGTTCGTATATGGTAAAAAGCAACAAAAGAACCAAAGCAATCTGCACTTAAAATTACCATTCTGAGTCAGGAAGTTCGACCGTGAAACGACCATTCTCTGTAGATTGTTTGAACAGAAAACCTGTGATTTACAGAGATAACGGAAGATTTTTATCGCCTCGGTATGAACTGTAAAAGTGATAAAAGGCGATAAGAAACGGGCCATAAAATGTCTCGGATTTTTCGAAAGTGAAGACACATAATAAACGTTATCGGCATGTTTTTATTTTATTTTATTTATTTATATGTTTATTTTTATACCTCATAAATATAAGTATAGAGAAAAATTCCTTGCAAGACGAGGTTTGGGACATACTATTCCAAGAAAAAAATGTTTGTACAAATATATTGTATCGTAATTGATGAATGTGTTTTAAATAACGAAGATAGGCACGGTAAGTTTGATATATTTCTGGCAGAAGGAAGGAGATCTTTTTTATTCTGCAGAATATATATACTTAAGGTAAATTATAGCATTATTTTTTCTACTTCCAGCTACACAGTTTGTATTTAAATTGCGAAGATAACTGGAAAAAAAATATTTTTAAATTACTCAGTGCAATAATTAAGAAGAGAAGAAAATCGAATATCTTCTAAATTAATTGTATTTAGCATGATAATTATCTAAGTTTTTAAGTTTGAACTTCAAGCAACTTTTAGTAAATTGCAATTTCTTACTAAGACTTAATTTAATTAAGTCTTAGTTAATTTTTTCTACGTATTTAATCTAATTTGCTAAGACTTTTTCTTCTCTTATGAGAAATGTATTTAACTGTATCCATTTATTCAGAACAGAATGAAAGTAAATATTCTCACATAATAATATTTAACGTGGCCTTTTATCTTATTAAAATACAAATTCTTCACAAATAAAGTTTCATTGAAATTATTATTACATTTAAAATTTAATTTTAGGACTGATGTCATGGGGTCACATGAAGCTAATTTTCAAGAATTTCTATTTCAAAAAGGCTATATGAGGGAGAGAAGTTCACAAAAATTGTCTGCTGTTTGCGTTCCGCTCACTCATACACACAAGCCCATTTAGATTAGTTCAGAGAACATCATGATTGGAGCAAGTATCAGTGGGAGACCATTCTATTCAATGGCGAATTGAGATTCAATCTAATAATTGATAACCAACAAATTTTCAAGTGGACAGAATCAGAGACCATTTACATGTCACATGACCTCCAATACTTGAGACAGAGTCTGGATAGATGGGGAAGTATAATGGTCTGGACAGGTACCAAGTATGACAGGTGCGCCGGCCTCCATATCTTTGACAGAGATAGTTAACTTCCATAATCTTAGGCAGTCATCAGACTTTTTATCTATGACTGTTATAAGGCATAGAAAGGACATTTTGGAGTCCCATGTTAGCATTTATATAAGTTCAATTGTCCCTGATTCCACCAGATGAATTGATCAGCCAAATCTTCTGACCACAATTCCATAGAGCATATTTTAAAGCACTTGGGAGGGAAATTTAGACTTGCTTTCCTCTACCAGAACCATACATGACCTGAAAACAGTGTTTCGGGAGGAGTGAGACCAAAGATCACAGAGACTCCTAAATTGTCTCATTTCCAGCATATTCCCTTTGAGAAAGCTGTGTGACTGTAAGAGGGGAGGCTGATTAATTTATTTTTAGTTCCATTTGTAAATTCTCTTTTAGACTTTTTGCGCTGAGCTGATCGTTACTCGACTAACGCTCAAAATTACTAGGTCGGTCACCGATAGTCATATATTTTGTGCATTATATCAACCTTTATACATACCTAATTACTTCATATTCTGCCCAGTAGGTAAGGAACTAATGAATTGAAAGAAAAAATTTTCTTAATTATAATCAAAAAAATATTTTTATCTATTCTCAAAAAACTAACACTGAAACTAGTAATTCTGTCGTTAGACTATGAAATTTGTAATTTCTTTCGATACAGCTGAAATATTTGGAAAATAGGTAAAATTTAACTTAAAATAACCCCAAAATTAAAATTCAAGCACTTAATTAAAGTTTTAAATTACAGTGGTTTTGGGATATATAAAACTATTCGTATAAAAGATAGTATTTATAATAATTTAACACTCTTAAAGTCCTTAGTTTAATTCACTACATGAAAATCAGTCACTCCAAGGTATATTCTTGGATCAGAAAAACGAGCTTCACTAACACACAGCCTAATAGATTTTATCACATAAGCAAAATACAAAACAAAATTCTCTTGTTTAAAGAAAATATTTTCATTTACACAGCATGAATATTAAAAAAAAGTTAAATATTGATCTTATTTTATTCTTTTACCCTTACAAAAAAAATACAAATAACTAAAAAAGAATATCTCTACTTTTAAACTATCAAAAGTAATTTGAGAAAGGCATCTAGGAAGAAGTATAAAAAATTGCATGAAAGATGATTATTTTATGCATCATGTATATCATATCTGTGCTCGAAACATGCATAAAAGGGACTCGGTATCCCTTATAAAAGTTCAAGATATCGAGAAGTTTCAAAGTACTTTCGGAAATTTAAGAATACTACCATGATTTTCAGGAAGTTAAAAAAATATAAACATGGTTATTCGTATGAAAAAATGATCAGAAACAACATAAAAGAGTCAAGGAATGAATGTAAACACCCTTTTAACTCTCGATATATCCGCCTTTTTATGATACTTTTTCCAAGACTCAGAAAGCCAAATGTACCAGATTAGTCAACAATGAGTCCAAAAGGAAATTCAAGTTAAGTGCGGAAACACGTTTGAAGATACGTTATTATTGTAGAGTCAGATCTGAAAAAGTCGTTTTCGAAAGAGAAAATAGCTGCCCCAGGTTACTTTGGTTTCTTTAAAAAACTATGGGACTTTTTTTGTTTCCTTTTTGCTCTCTCTTTCTCTATCTCTGTGGGGTGATATATAAATTAGTTTTATTATATTTGAATAATCTGAAGAGAATATGCAAAAATATTTTGTTTATTCTAAAGAAATTCTCCAAAAATATGAGAGAGTATAAGGATAGAATTTTGATAAAAATGGTATTTATTAAAATATCTTGCAAATTCGTCACCAGATTTTTTAAGAATCTGACTCTTTTCTTTCATCCTTATTTTCAAAAGTTTCATCTTGAAGAATTTTGAATGAATGCCCCGCTAATGCTTTAAAGGAACAATTCAACGTCTTCTTCAACACTATATATAAACGTCCTCCTCAAATTATAAATGATACTTTTCTCTAAACCTTAAAAAGGAAATAAAAATTCTTTAAATTAGCCTTAGTTTAAATAGGAAAACATTTAAGAGTGATTAAGTTGTAAAATAAAATATTAGTGATAAAATTAGCTTAAATAATAAATCGCTCTCACTTTCTCTTTAAAATTAATACGATATAATTTTACCATTCTCGTTATATTATTGAATACCCCGTTTTAAGCAAACATTTAAATAAAAATAAGAAAAGTTTTAGGCATTATCCATCATTTACATTAAATATCATTGGATAATCAATTTATTTCAATAAAATTGTTGGTAACATTTAATTTTGGAATTGTTCAATTTTGTGAGTGTGTTTGTTTATTGAGAATGTTTGCTTTCCCTTTTGATGTGAAAGATATTTTAGAAATTTGAGTATTTAGTTAGTCGACTCACACAATTATCAAAAGAAATTATTCTAGCTTTTGTTAAGAAATGTATTAGATACTTATAATGAGATCCCCCCCTCTCTCTCTCTTTATATATATATATATATATATATATATATATATATATATATATATAT
>BMAW01031047.1:468654-485825 GCA_019974015.1 Nephila pilipes | reverse complement strand
ATATATATATATATATATATATATATATATATATATATATATATATACATATATACTATCCTCATGTTTAAAAAATACAGAGATAGCAGAGATGATTATTTACGATCTGATATATTAAAATTATTTAGCAGGTTTATAGCAACAAAGTGCATCAGCCCTGCTTCACGGCGGGTTTTTAAGGGAAATAGTATTTGAACTTACGACTTCATCGAAACAACACTGGTTGCGATTTCAGAACCATATCCTTTTAGGCTACCGTAGCCCCATATATCTATAAAAGAAGTATATAAAGAATACGCATTTTTTATTTTAATTACTTGACATATTTAATTTCATATAATCTAACGAAATTTTTCTTACAATGTTTTGCTTGCTTATTAGTTCTAGCACATTTATTTCTTGCCAAATATATCCCAATATAATATATATATCAATAAATATATATATTATATTGGACAGTAAAAATAATTCCTTGAACAAAAATTTTAACAGTTTGCTCAATTTTTTTCTGTGAGAGTTTGTATTGAAAAATCATTCTAATCCTATTCTAGTAATTATAGTTTAACTTAGAAATTCCTCTCTCCTTAGAGAGTTTTTGCTAATTTGAACCTAATCGCAAAGCTTTAGATTGCCATATTTCTTAAATTTTTATAGTCATGCTATTCTTTTTAAACTTTATTTCTACCTTTTATTATAAGAAAAATATACTTTGCCCTTGCCTTAGGGCAAATATTATAAAATTCACATAATTCAATTAATTATGTTAATTTAATTGACACAATTCCGCTTCTTTTATAATAATATCTTTTGAAATGATTACTTATTTTGCCTAATTCTTGCTAAAACTAAATTTAATTTTCTTTTTGGTATTGTAAATTTGTTAACATTTATTATTGTCTACCTTCTTTTGTGATTATTTAAATGATTCGATTTACCCAAAGTTTTTTGAAACCAAATTTTTGTCTTTAAGAAATATACATAACATGAGTTAAATATATTCACATATTACCTTCAAAAAAGGATAATTTAAACTAGAAGGATTACTGAATATTCCAATATATTTAAAAGTGAGCACTGAAAACTAACAACTATGTATAAATATTTGATTTATATAAAAAGATGCGAAGTAAAGCAATTACATTTACTTTCACAAAATTTTTTGAAACAGATACCAACATATGTTTTATAATGAAGATGACATTTTTTATTTGGAATATTTTTATATTGTTTTTGCATACTATCTCAAACTCAATGCAATTAAAAAAATTTAAAAATAAAATTACGCAACAAAAGTCATTTTAAATGCAATCAGATAGAATATTGTAAGTCTTCACTTGCTTCAGTGTAGCTCAAATCTTTTGTATTACTCGTAGAAGAGTTATGATAATTTACAAGTAGAAGTTATATATATCAAATACCCTGCAGAGCATAAAATGTTCCTTCAAGAATCTGAGAAACAAATTATTGTTAATGTACTTTCTACTAGTAGGGCGAATAGAGGAAACAAGAGGCAAATGATCTCACCAAGTAGGTTTCTGGCGTTTCCCCTCGCATATCATTGTCGATGGTAAGCATAAGTCACCTGCAGTCGTGTGAGCAACAATGGTTACCACTTAATTCTCTTCCACAAGAGTGATGATGTAAGAGTTCTGCTCTTGCTTGCCTTCAATTGCTTTCCTTAGATGATAGTTCAGTTGAGTCCAACTTTTATCGTTAGATATAGCATCTTTTAAAGCCTTCTGTAGTAAAATATGGAGAAGTAAAAACCCATCAAATTGCTATTAATTTGTTTCATTATGTATATATTTAGTCATTCAGAATTTGATTCAGACAACAAATACGAGATATTTTCTCATTTTTAATTTTTATTCTTCTTATGTCTGAATTGGAAGAAATCCGAAATTAATTCGCACGTTAAAATTTTTTATAACTTTTTAGGTCTCCAGATCATGTCAGGGATTTGCACATTCTACTTATTTGAGTTTAGTTTTGTTAGTTTTGATAACAATTGTAACAGTTTGTTTGCATATTTTGAACCCCTTTACACTGAATTAGTCAATGAGGGATTTTGCATCTTTACACTGTATGAGTTTACCAAAAATTTTACTCGTTTTTGAAATTAATAAGAATTATTACTAATAGCAATTTTAAAAACATAATTTTACCACTGATTTCCCACTGATAATACGATCGTTGTCTAAATTTATAAATGTACTCGTATTTTTATAAAGAAAAAAATTGTATTTAAAACCAAAATCAAACGTTCCATACCTCGGATACTATTTCCCCCCTATTTTTAGACAAGTAATTTTATTCTCATATAAACAAAGTGTAAATTCCTTATTATAATTTGATACAAAAATGTGTAAAATTTGTACAAATATTGTAATCAAAAATAGATACGTTAATTAAAATAATATACTTTCTTAGAATTAAAATATTACTTTTTCTTCCTTCTTTGAAATTAAAAGTATTTGTACAGGTGTTTAATTCTAAGAAAATAACTAACTTAATTCCTTAACAAAAACTGAAGTTTATACAGTCAGCTTATATCTTTTAGCACGTATACATATCAAAACTTTCAATAAGAAAAATCAACACTGTCGTAGAATATCATTTATGAAATTGCTTTTCAATCAAAGAACATTTTTAAGTTTAAGAATCAGAAAACATTTTGCATGCTTCTTTGAAAAATACTTTATTGTGTTTGCAAAATGAACTCAACTTATTTACAACATGAATAATTCATATTAGTTCAAACATTTTATTGATGGCTTAAAATTTTACAGAATAAAAAAAAATGTTTTTAGAATTATAAAAGTATCATCGGAGTTGCTTTACTTATGGTCGACAACATTTTAAAATGAATGTGAAATGTTTTGTGTAGCCAATATAAGGAAGAAATACAACCATTTGTTCAAACGGATAAAAATAGCGACTACAAAAGATTTCGGTTTTACATTGATGAATTCATTTCAATGCGAGGGAAAATAGAGAAATAAAACTTAAATATATAGTATTATGTCATTCATAGGTTTAGAAAATTTTTAATGCCGTATATTAAATCTAAAGTGTATATTTATTAAATATTTCTAAAAAATAGGGTAAGCGAGAATAATTTAACGTATTAGACAGCATTTATATTTGATTTTAATTACGTTAAAGCACTGTTTTAGAATTTACTTTCTTTTAAATTCATATTTTTATTTTCTTTAAGAGTACTTGTCACACATAGGGTATTTTTTCTGTTTTCCAAGAAGTTTATACGATTTCTAAAATTTCAAACAAATATAAATATGTAAAATATATATGGATTTTCTTAACAAATTGAGTAGAAAGTTTCAAGTCAATATTTCTAAAATTATTAAAAATTAAGTCAATATTTCTTTCACTGCTAGGAATTATAAATACATATCAATAGTTCACTTTTGAAAACACATGAGTGAATGTAATCACATTTATAACTGTCATATAATAACAGTTGAAACTTAATAAGTTGTATAGAAAAACTGTAAAATAGCAACTACTTAAGTCATACAGACCATATAAAATAATACTTAAGCAGTAAGGCTGTAAGGTTTTAAAAAATGCAAGGCCTTATATATATATATATATATATATATATATATATATATATATATATATATACATACATATATTGTGGTGAAATACTTCTCCTACCCGACTCTTGTGCCATACCTCAGTCAAACAACTAAATCTAAAAGTCAATAACCTACACAAGGATATACCACTCAAGTCTCACACAATTATTTATTTATCAATTTTGTAATATAATGTCTAAGGAATATTTCCTCTTCTTGGTGACCCCTTGAATTGAATTGCACTCAGAGCTAGTCTCACTCGTCCTCTATCCACAAAATATCCTTTTGCTTGTATACCGTCATATCTGTCTCTATTTCTACCTACCTCTAATTAACATAATCACGTTTATATATATATATATATATATATATATATATATATATATATATATATACTCTATAATAAAAAGAAAACGACGCACCAAGAAGGAGTAGCCCGATTGTAATGAAATTTCGTACGCAAAGACATTTGGAGAGAATATGCAAATGATTAAAAATTGGTGTCCATTGAATGAATAGCTGGAATTACGGCGCATCGGAACTGCACACTCATCAGGTGTATATAAGAAGTGATTCTCATTCTGATGGTCAAATTTTTTGTTGCATTGCGATTCTGGAAACTTTTTATCGACTGAAAAAAATGCCTCATTGCTGAATTTGAGCTCTTTATGAGCAACTGTCAGAGTTTGAAAGATGTCGTATCATTCGATTGAAAGGGGCAGGTTGGGTAAATCGGAGAATCGCTAGTCATATGTGTCGAAGCGATGCTGCGATTAGAAGATGCTGGCAAGAATGGGTGGACAATGGCAGATTTCAGCGTCATGATGGTAGCGGTCGACCTAGGGCCACAGTAGATCGGGAAGACAGAGTGATTGTCAGACCAGTTGTCACAGCACCTGATTAATCGTTATCAACCATCCGATTTGTGACTCTCACACGAGTGTCCACCATGACCATTCACAGGTGGCTGATAGAGCAAAATCTACGCTCTTACCTACCGCTACGCCCCCTGCCACTTACGGCTGCACATTGTCGAGCCAGATTACAGTGGTGCGTGGCTCGATCAGGTTGCAATGATGCTAACTGGAGGCGTATAGTGTTTAGCGACGAGTCCCGCTTTCAACTGTGTCCTGACGATCATCGAATACATGTCTAGAGACGCCTAGGGTAGCGTGCAGATCCTGCTTTCGCTATTGCACTCCACACAGGCCCTCAACCAGGAGTTTATGGTCTGGGAGGCCATTTCCCTTGATAGCCGGCCCTCATTGGTTGTCATTAGAGGCACACTTACAGCACAGCGGTGCGTCGACGACATTCTGAGACCTATTTTGTTACCGTTCCTTTTGCAATACCCTCACCCTATTTTTCAGCAAGATAATGCCAAACCACATACGGCTCGTGTTACTATGAACTACCTCTACCAGGAACTGATAACCTTGCCCGACAACTGGAGCAAATTTGGCAAGAAATACAGTAGGAGACCATCAGGGAGCTTTATCACTCTTTGCTGTGTCGATCCAATTTAGAGGTGGGTCAACACCTTATTGAGCTGTTTACTTTGTAACTATATAAATCTAAAATAAATCATTCAATTTTTCTGAAATTACATTCATTTTCTATTCTGTACGTAATATTCATATCCGGCAATTTTTGTCTCCATCGGAAACTCCTTCTTGGTACGTCATGTTATTTGTTATATATATATATATATATATATATATATATATATATATATATATATAATCGTGTATTTTAATCAGCTTATATATTTTAAGAGAACACGAGATAAAACTACATAAAATGCGTGAATAAGAATATTTTAATTTAATATCTTTATGTCTAAGTCCGTTTATGTCTTTGCTATACAGTGTCTTTACTTTGGAGTTACGAAATTACAGAGTAAAATTGTTTTTATATTGTTAAATATGTCATTTAAATGATTAAAATGCTAATTTTAACATTTGATGTAATATCATTTGACTTCACATATTATTAGAAAACAATGAGGTTGATTTAAAAATTAAGTTTCAATAATATGTAAATACAATTCAAAATATCCTCAGTTGTCACTAACTTCTATGAAAAAAGTATAAGGCTTTAGGTTTACTCTTACTAATACTCAGATAAAGCTTGAAAATTTCACAGTCTTTTTAGTTTCAAATAAGTTTACTGTATTTATTGCTTTCATGACACACATTATGGCTGATATTCTGATACTGGAAAATTAACTCTAAATATAATAATAGTATGGTTCAACGCAAAAGTCATATTTGATTTATTCAAAAGCAGAAATTGTTGTACGCATCATTATGACACACATGTTCTAACAATTACAAGGACAGCATATATTTTAATTTAATATAATATTGGAATAAAATAAAAATACAATCAAAAAATAATTTTTAAAAAGTCCAAAATCATAAGTAAATTCCGAATTTGCACAATTTTTCAATGAGTTGATATCTTGCGGAGTCTTCTTTTATAGTAAGATAGTGGACCATCCTTACCCCACATGTTTTTTCAAATATTCCGGATCAATACCATCCCATGGTACAGAGAAGTTATCTTCAAGCTTTTCAAATGCATAATATTGCCTCTCATTTGCATGCACTTTTCTAATAAGATAAACCTAAACATTTTCTATAATGTTTATGTCTGGGAAACTGGCTAATCACGTGAAAAATATTTAATTTTCTTTTCTCAAACAATTTTCTGCTGCTCTAGGAATATGGCAAGAAGCTCTATCTTGTTAAAAATAAAATTACTATCCTCTAAATGTGAACAAAATGATAAAAGTTACGCATCTAAGATTAGTAGTTGCTTCTTAGTGCTCCTATTAGTAGATAAAACTATTAAATCCGTCTTGCCATTAACTGAAACTGCTCCACATACCAGATGTTCTTAAAAAGACTGCTCTGTCTAATATTTTTCTCTTTCTTAAAATCATGCAAATATGTTAAAATCATTTGGCCATACAAAGAAACTGAAACATTTCTCATCCCAAGGTACTTAATTTTTCTAGTTCATATTGCCTATAATCTACATTAGCAGTTTTTCTTTGCATCATTTTTTTGATTATTGGTCAATGCTGGTATTTATTCATTTTGACTATTTCGTAAAAACATAGTTATTTAAAGCACGTATGATTGTTAGCTTCGAAACTTTTCCATTAAAAATTAGAAGGGAATTTCAGAAGCAGACATTTTCCATGTATCAGTGAAACTGATAATACGTCTTTAGGCTCTGAAATAAATTTAGATTCTGCAACAGATCTCTTTTATACCAGCCCCTCTCTCAAAAGATCTCTTCAATACCTTATATTCCTCATTTGATCATATTTTCTACAACAGTTTTAGTTCTTCTAATTTCTTAAGCTACGGAGCGAACTCGCATTCTTCTCCCACGTAAAAAACCTACGCTTCTATCCCTGTAACTACTTTGCCCCGAGAAATTTTAACTAATGTTCATTCAATAAAATTTCAGAGCTTATATATAAATCAGCTTATATATTGTAGACCAGCATTTGTAAAATTTTCATTATGTGCACCTAAAAATATGAGAAAATTATTTTTTTTCCTTTCTAAAATGTAAGATATATGCAATATGCATACCATTCCATTAATTCACCAGTTATTAAATCAATCTCCAGAAAATTGTTACGATTCATTTACTGTAACTCTAATAAGAACTTTCATAATGAAATTTGTGTACAAAATTTCAATTTAATAATTTAAGAGCCAACGTTCATAATTATTTAAAAATGTACTTAAAGGTGAATACGTAGCATGAAATGTTATTATCTTAAGAATCAGTTGAAGTGTAATGAACCATTACAAAAACATTTATTTCTTACAAATTTTCCTTAAATGAATCAAGGATATTTGATGCGAGATAAGTGACATAATAATCTGTTTTAAAATATATTCTCATTTCTCATTACATATAGTCTGTGTGAGTACTCCAGTACAGTTAATTAAATATGTAAAGGGAGCTGTAACTTGCCTCTTTGGCTCAGTTAAGTGAAGCTTCTATGATTCGTATTTAAATATTCTTTGAAGAAATTCTAAGCTGAGGTGGAATGTAAAAATAAAAGTTCGAATAATGTTTTTGTCCCTCAAAAATTGTTTCTTACATGTCGAAAAAAGAAAAAAAAATCCTATAATGAAAGCTAAATTGCTATTATGATACAAAAAAAAAAAAAATAAAAGTGTTTGGATGTCTATATAATTTTCCACTTTAATTTTCTTTTACTTTTAAAATTCTTTCGTATCTACTTAATTGCAAAAATGTATTTTTAATTAAGAATGCAGGAAAGAAATGCTGAAAAAATTTATTGGATTAAAAGGCTTTACAAAAAAAGTGATCACAATGTTGTCAAGAATGTTTATTCTTTGAAGTTCTCAGGTTCGATTCTAGGTCAAAGTGGAGCAAAAGATCTATGTTACAATAAAAATAATGCTTATCATAAATAGTATGCCATGATTAATAGCTCAATACCCAAATGGATGACAGTGACAAAACTGAAGGAGTTTTTACTTGACTATGATCAATGTCTTTTCTAATTAACTATTTTTACTATAACAAATTGGGCCTAAGGAGCACAATAAATCGAAAAAGGCAATGCAGTAGGGCACGATTCCTTGAGCGATAACACGACATTTCTCTCCTCTGGTCATCAATTTTGAGGGCTTGGATCTCACAGGCGAAAATCCCCTTTTCCTTATTTGTAGATACATCTAAGATTTTTAGAAAGATAAGGAATCTGTCATATGTGAAAGATTTGCAAATAATGTAGGCGATTCCTCTCGTAGAATTGATTTTTCTTTCTCTCTCACTTCCTGTCCTTATTGTTTTTCTTTTCTTTCGCTTTTCTCTTTGACGGGGTGAAATTGCGTATCAGTGTCACATTTCGTCGGTGAAATTTTTGCTGATCACTGCAGATATTTTTTTTCCACCCTTACTTTGAAAGGAAGGTATTTCTCGAGGTGAGACCAAGTAGGACCTTTCAAAGGGATAAAACAGAACACGGAATGGTTGAAAGTGCTGTTTAAATATATCCTCATTCTCGGTATTTTCATAACAATAGCTATGTATAGAAATGTATCTAATATTCTTAAAAACGAAGAATACTTTTCAGTTTCAATAAGCCACTTTTCACATGTTTACAAGAAGATATATAAAATGTTTGAATTCATTTCTTAGTTTCACGAAATTTTTAATATAAATTATTTCGAAATATATATTTTTGTGTTAACAGTTTTTTAGATTTCAATCTATTTGGTGTTATCATTGCTATAGCTATGTATTAAATTGTATTTAAAACTAATAAAAACATGAATCTTTCTAGTTTTTTTCCTTCCTGATTGTATTGGAAGACATTAAATGCTTCACAATTTTGAATTCCATTAATTGTTTTTATCATAATCCCATTAACATAATTTGCATTTCGTGAACAAAGACAAAATTCAGTGCATAAATATACTAAACCTTAAGATAAATTTACAGATTTGAAATCAGTGTGAATGAAGTAAAAAATACTGTTTAAATTGTTATTTAGGTATGAAATAAGGGTTTTAATTTTATATAAATGTAAGGAAACAAAATTTAATCAGATTTTAATTTTTTTGATTCTTTAGAATTCCATTTTAATGTAATATATTTATTTAAATACTTATATTCATGTTTATAAATTTCAGTTATTTAAATTTATAAAAAACGGCTTGCATATTTAAAAGCTCGATTCATTTTTACGTGCCAGAAATTTACATTATAATGTTAAACTATACATTATTAATAAGACTTTATAAAAGATTTTATATTGTAAGAAAGGCGGATGCAAAACATCATAAGTATAGCATTTCAGCCCTTTGGGACGCGAAGTTGTTGCTTGACAATCGTTTCAGTGAGTCGATGTTAGTATTTTGTGAAAATGGAAAAAATAGAGTACCGAGCTATCATTAAATATTTGTTTTTGAAAGACAATACCCCTACGCAAATCACAAATGAGTTGGATGCTGTGTACGGGACTCTTCACCTCATTTACCATGGTGAAAATTCAGGCCTCTGAATTTAAAAGTGGCTGTACCAGCTTGGGAGACGATAAATTGAACGAGCCATCCAAAACTGCAACCACTGACAATTACATCACGAAAGTTCATCAATTGGCGCTAGACAGCCATCGAATTAAAGTAAGAGAAATAGCAGAGACTAAGAATATGACTAAAGAACGTGTTTGTCACACATTGAATCAAGATTTAGGCTTGAGAGTGCTGTCCACTCGTTGGGTGTTTCCTCACGTTAGACCAAAAGCGTATTCAAATGAACATTTTCAGCTCTCTGTTGCCTCAATTTAGGAGCAATAAATCAGAGTCTTAGCATCTATTAATTAGTGTGGATGAAACTTGGATACCCCATTACATGCCCATTAAAAATACAGTCAAAATAGAGGACTTCGAAGGGGAAATTGGCTCCAAATAAAGCAAAAAATGTTTCTTCTGCTAGGAAAGTGATGGCGACAGTTTTTGAGGTAGTCATAGAGTTATTTTAATCTAGTGCCTTCAACTAGGAAAATCCGTTTCAGAGCATACTATGCAACATTGTTTGACAAACTGAAGGTAGAAATTACGGAAAAACAGCCACATTTTCAGAAAAAATTTCGTTTTACCAAGGCAATGCACCATCTCACACCTCAGGGATTGGCATCGTGGAAATCCACGAATAACGGCTTAAGCTGCTTGATCAAATTTTTTAAGCGCCAAATCTAGACCCAAGTAACGTCTTTTTGTTCCGCAAACTAAAAGCTGCGCTCGGAGTACAAAGAGTTTCATCAATTTTATTACCTTCAGAAACAATTAGTTCGCAGAGAAAGGTGCCGAGCACTACTTGAACGGGTTAAGGAGATGGGATCATCGCCTGGGAGAAGTGTGCAGACTTACAAGGAGACTATGTAGAAATATGAGGATAAGCTTAAAGAAAAAATATCTTGTATCTTCGTTACTTCCGAAACGTTTCAGACCACCCTTGTACGCATATACATATATGATTAAAATCATATACTAAAGTGACAAACAAATCATAATAATTTAAACCTTATTTAAGTTTCTCTTAAAACTGGAATATTACAGGAAAATAAAAAATTAACAAAAAATCAAATTCAAAAAGTTGAAAGTTTAAAAATAGATAAAATATCTTATTGTAAAAAAAGCCGAAATATACTTAAAATTGTATGTACAAAATAATATTACTTCAATAAAAAATTTATTAATTAACGTTAAAACTAATTTAAATACAGCATAACCGTAAACATCATAGGAAACGTCAGGAAAAGAGAATTATAAGAAATCTTAAGGAGAGAATGTAATTTAATACTTCTACTCTTCAAAGTAAAGGTAAAACTAAATACATAATGAAAATAAACAATTTTTTGAAACTTCCAGTGAAGAATTAGAAATTTTTACACTTAATATATTGCAAAATACAATTTTCTTTTAATTTTCAATATTAAGTAATTTACACCTCTTATAAAAAATCATTGTTAGCGACCTCTTAGAATTTCTTTTGCAGTTATATTATTTCGCATGCTGTTTAAAAAATGACCCTTTGAATTATATTTTCTCTACCATCAGAATTGTTCAGCAATAAAAAAAAAAAATTGATAACACTTTGTAAGAAAAAAAACCACTTTTGTATTTTTTAAAATTTTTATACATTTAGGAGGAGTACAACTGTAAATATATAATTCAGTATTTTGCAATGAATACATAATGCAGACATAAAAACACCTGACAGGACTACATAGATTTCATGAGCATGTTTCATATTGCGAATACTCATCGTCAGAATGATGCATCGAAAACTATCGTAGTTTTTAGTTATTTGTGTAGATATTTATTTTGAAAAGCAGAATATTTATTAGATTTTCTTTCAGAATAATGTAATCATGCTCTTCCGCGATATGTAGTGTAATTTTTTTTTTCATTGAAAAAAGAAATCAATGTATATAAAAATAGTTTTATCAGTGTGTACATATATATACAGAACATACATTTTTTGTAAGTATTGACAATTATATGTATGAAAGTTTTATCTATTTAGTGATATTCGTTGTCCATGCAAATCTAATTGGCCTTTGAATGAAATCTATTTTGTGACCAAATAAGGAATGTACAATAAGCAGTAAGATAATCTTCAAATAACAAGCATATGTCATTTTTATCTTCCCAAGTATGCCAGTGTTCCTGTCTCATTTAGTAATGCAACGCTATTTTGAGATCAAGTGAAATTCGAACATAAGGTAAAAAAAAGTCGCTTGTACAATTTTGAAGACAAATGGATAATACTTTTTATCTTCTCCCAAAGGACTAAATTATAGAGTTCTGTCATTCTGTTAGAGTAACTCTGGATGTCTAAATAAAATAAATTCTCTTTCACGTATTCCTTTTAGTTTCCGCGTCGTTTTTGTGTTACTTATACAAAATATATCATAACAATGAATATCAACTATGTAGATTTAACATTAACTTATTTACTCAGATTGTATTCAATATTATTCAGAATTAAATTTTATTGTATTTCCAGAATATTCATCTTTTGCATAAGACATATAAAGCAATGGAATAGATTGTAAAAGCACACTTAAAGAAAGCAAAGATTGTATAGGCACACTTAAAGAAAACATAGATTGTAAAGGCACACTTAAAGAAAACATAGAATGTAAAAGCACACTTTGTAAAGTACTATATGATTCAAGAAAAGCAACTGGGTCTGTGATCGAATTATAAAATTTCGCGAAACTATTTTTATTAATATATTAATTATAAAGAAATAAGTAATTCCTTATAAACGCTAAATATTTGCTTTCCAAAGTAATACGGGCCACGATAAGCTATACAAATGCATAATTCTAATCATATATGAAAATGTAAGTTATCAAAATAATTTATCAGAAATATAATGGTATTCAAGAATGAAACATTAAGCATTAGTTCATTGACTTTATTTTAATATTTAAAGAGATTAGTTTGAAGGTCAACAGACTGAATAAATCTATCTACTATCATGAATTACACTTACATATAACTAAATTAATGTTACAGTTTCTTCACAATTTCAACAAACTAGTGATTCTGGTGATTAAAAATTAAAACATTTGACACAAAAAGGAGTAGTTATTATGTTAGGGTGAAAAATGCCTAAAAAGAACAAAATTGTTGGCAAAAAGAATGGAACAAAAAATTTAAAATTTATGTCCATATTTATAAGTGATAATACAAAAAAAGATGACAATAACCGTAAACAATATTTTTTTGTGGACGACAATGGTCTTTTTATGTGTTTCAAAGAAATACTACTTTATAAAAAAGTAGAGAGAAAGATAAGATAAAAAAGTCTTAGAAGTATTTAATTGCTTAACTAATCAGAAAAATTAAATAAATCGATTTTTTAGAGTGAAGTTGGTTCCAAAATACAATACTACAAAATATATTTTTCTTCAAATCTAAAAAGAAATTATCGAAATAAAATTTTATTGGTGAGAATGGTGTTAAAATCAGACAAATATATATGACATGAGCAGCAGATACAGTTCTGATGATGCTTTAACAAAGCATTTAAACGAAAAAGTTAAAATGTAAAACAGTCATACAGTTTCATTTTTTGAATTTATAAGGAAATTTCTATATCAGTCATGTGGAATGTCTTAGTAATGATTGAGGCAGTATATATGAATGACAATTTCAATTTAATACTCTTTACAAAATCTTCCGTAATTAAAATGTTGAAATACATTTTTTTGAATTACTAAAATTATTTTTAATTCTAATAATTATTATAGGATTTTCTGCAAAACTTCCACAACAAAATTGTTAAAATACACTTTTTTGAAACATTATACTTAATTTTTATTCCAATAAAAGTTGCTATACCTTAACATTCACTCGTGTTCGATATATCTCGAATACTGGTTCCAGGTATTTTAAAATTTAGTAAAAGAAAGCTTTTGGAAGAATGTCAGCTAATATCAATTTTGAATTGGGAGCTTATTTTTACAGTTATTTGATTTCAGTGTATGCAAATTATAGTTGCTGATCGTATACTTAATGTAGACATTGTATTTTCTATTTTCCACTGTATTCTTGATGGAATGAAATTTATATATTTTGAAAACACGATATGATTACAACATTGATTTGTGTTTTAGTAAAAAAAATAAATTAACCATATTTTTCCTGCTTCAAAAGGAAAGTTTACTTATATGTCAAACTTTTATACGAAACTTTCTATTTTTCCAATTCGTGGATACACTTCTGGAATAACCTACTAAAATGTTTCAAACAATCTTCGCGTCTTTATTTATAAATATATCTGATTCTTAGATATAAGCTTACTAAACAATTTAAATGGAAATACAAAATGTTTGATGTTTCACATATGTTTGAAAGTGTCAAATTTACAAAGTAAAGGAATTATTTAATTTATGAGTAACTCATTGAGGGAAATATTAGAAAATATCGACGGAGAAAATCTATAATACAATTAATAATTTTAAAAACAGCTATCAACAACACGGAAGTTTATTTCTTTTATAAAATCAGAAAGAAAGTATTCTTGTAAAAATATTGATTCCGTTCATGCGATTCTGATGAAATCGCTTAAGATTATTAAAACCATTTACGTAGGGGGAAAAACTAAAAAATAATTTTTCAGGTTGCTATTTTTTATTTATGTCCTAAAGAACGTTTAAAGCAATTTGAATTTCAAATTAGACATGTAATTAGGAGGGAACATTTAATGTGACTTTAAATTAAGGGTAACAGATTTTGCCTGCTAAATGCAGGTCTAAAGATATTTCTTAATTAATATTAACAAGACTTTTATATGAATTTAACACGCCATAAAGTAATTAAGGATATAAAATATTTTTTATATAGTTCAATTTAATCAGAGATAAGGTTTACTTTTCTGACACTAATATATTCATTTTCCTGACGAGAAAGAAGAATATTGCAAATTACGTCAAAACGAGCTATCAGTTCAGAAGGAGAGATAGGATGAAAAATGTTTTTAATTTTACAAAGCAGGTTAACTGGAGAGTTCGAAAAAAGTGAAATATTGATGAAATGAGGCTGAAAGAATTTTATTCATTTGTTTACTTTTATAAACAGAAAATTAAACATGCAACACGATTGATTTCATAAGCTTCATTAGATTTCCTTATAATGCAAATTTAAAGGAAAAAAATCTTAGTTTAATAATCATTTCCTAATTTACTTAACTAAAATGAATGACATCAGACATTTTTGTTTAACATAAAAGAATAACATGTAAGATTAAGACATATTTCTAATGCATAAAATTTGTTATCTAAGTAAAAATTTAAAAATAAAAAAAAAAAAAAAAATGCCCAGCGTCAGATATAATCGCAGAAATCGGTTCATTAATTTGTAGTATAATGACAAGGGGACTTTAAAAATTGGAAAACTATACATTTTAATTAAATCTTAAGATACTTTTCGTGCTATTCAGTTATCCCGGTATATAGCAAAATGTAAATAGGTGGATTGCATTTAAAAATAATGCTTTTTTATGGCTAGCGACTTCTCTGAGTTATTCTTATAACTTTTATAAATCCAAATTCAAGAGCAAAATCTAATTAATTTATTACTCCAAATCCAATTGATATTTAATAAAAATCAAAATCAAATTTTAAGAACGGAAAACAGATAATTAAATTTCAAATACTCTAAACATAAGTTCTAATGAGAAATATTTTACACTATGAAATATAATTGAATTTGATGTTTTAACTTTGAATAGCCAATATTTCTAAGCAAAAGATAAGGGAAATATAATTTTTATGCAAAGGTATTTTTTTTTCTGAGCACATTTTAATGTAGACATAGGTTTCATTTTTCAGAAATTTTATTATCCAATACATGATATAATCCAATACAATAATCCAATACATAATAATTTAATACTTAATTCACAAACATTTGTTAAATTTAAAATCAAGCTAGGAATTCCCTTTTGATGGCTATATAATTATGCATTTAACTAATGTTAGGTATTTATTTTTGTTATCTAAACGGACTAAAAAACAAGAAGAGTAAACTCTGTTTAATCCGGTATTTTAGGGTTCGGAACATTCAATAATCCGTTACTGATAGAGTCTTACTTTTCGAATTTTTTCATGTAGATTTCAGAGTTAGTTGATATTGACCTGCAGGTCATGACACAGAGATGCTTGCATTTTTACACAGTGCTTATCGTAATTGTCAGTTTAAAGTGTTGGAGAAAAAAAGCAGTTACTTTATATTATTTCGGGAATTTTAACTTTATCAAACGCAGTATATATATATATATATATATATATATATATATATATATATATATATATCTGTGTGTGTGTTTCGGTGGCTTGTTTTGTTTTTGATTAGTGATAAATAAGTTGAACATTTTTATTTTTGCAATTACCATTAAAAGTTGTTCTAAAATTTGTATTTTCAACTAGCTTATATTTAAAACAATTAACTTAAAAGTGTAGCTCTTAATACATTTATTTTATTAAAAGAAACAGAAGTTTTCAAAAGGTACATATGAAATAGGTTTATTTAAAAATTCATCGTTACACGGAATTTCTTTTAAATTTTATTATGAATTAGCTGTATAGTAATATTTAATTGCCCTACTGAAGCTATATAAAATTTTCATCTGAAATACAATCTGAACTTAAGGTACACCAGCAAAGAAATATACTTTTTATCAGCTATAATTTTATTTTTTTCTCAATATCTATTAATTAATTGTTACAGATTTTTTATTTTAAAAATATAAAAAAAAAGAGCTATTTCCATAATGAATGAGAAATAAACTTTATTTAAAATGTTAAATTAAGAAAATAATCTTAATTTGGTGAAATTTATTTTAAAATTGCTTTATTAAGATCATACTAGGACTATAACTTCTAAAATTATTGAGTTGAATATCATATAGAGTAATCCAAATACATTTCGTCTTAATATATCTCAATCCCTTAGGTTACTCTCTCACCAATCATAATTTGCGTAACGAGGTTACGTGTTTTGTTCAGCTTAGTGTGGAGTAATGACTGAAGAATTTTTGTTATTTCTCACTATGTTTCACATAGGAAACATCTGATGATATGATTTAAAAAATGTATCTGATTGAAATAAATTTGTTTATAAGACTTTGAATGTAGCTTGTATTTTTTTTTCCTCGCGAGTTTTTTTTTTTATATCAGTTAGATCTCAATATAACATCCAAGTGTTTTATAGAAATGACCTTTATGTTAGCATGTTTTGCGATACATAAAATTTAATCCGGTTGACATTCTGAAAAATATAGAAACATATTTAGCAGCAAGTCCAATTGTAGAAGCATTTATATTTTTTAAATATACCTTTAGTAGATAATAGAATTAAAAACAATCTTCTTTAGATCAGATCAATAAGGATTTACTGTTATGTTTAAAAAGACTGTTATATTAAGTAATATAAGAGTTATGATCAGTATTAAAAAGAGTTGTCAGTATTATAAAAGTTATGATCA
>BMAW01031047.1:435961-458079 GCA_019974015.1 Nephila pilipes | reverse complement strand
ATATGTATGTGTACTTGTATATGTATAACAAATATATATATATATATATATATTTAGAGAGCGAAACACTGCTGGCCCTTAAAATATCAGCGCCATGTAAAAAAGCAAATAAAAAAAGATTTTTATTGCATGTACACAGTATGGCATGAAGACAAAATTAATAAATTTTCAAGCAGTTTGGGGGTTTATAGATAGAGCTGCCACCTCCTAGAATCTAAAATGGCTTTTACTCGGTTAGGTAGGGAGTCGAACTGGGCTTCGATGACAAAAACTGGTGGGCCAGTCTCTCATCAACCCTTGATAAAATGTTTTCAATGGGTGACAAAACTGAAAACCGTGCAAGACAGGACAACAATCGAAAACCTTTGTGTATCGTGGAAGGTCAGAACACGACGTGCAGCACGTGATCTTGCGTTATCTTGGAGGAAAATGACGTTTGGCAGGTCTAGAAGATGGGGCACGACCATTGCATGTAAGTTGTCAGAAATGTACCGATCTGCGTTCAAATTACCGTCGATATGATGTCCATGTAGTGTACCCAAGGGCTGCCCAAACCATCACACATGGTGCAAGGCCCCTATGCTGATATCAAATGAAAGTAGGTGACGAGGGGTCTCTTCGGATACTCCAGACACGTATATGGCTGTCAGAATACTGCACGCTGAACCGGGACACATTTGAAGGATGACATTGTGCTATTCCTATATCCAAATTTGTCGTTCGGCATTTAAGAATCACCATTTCTCCCTATGTTGCATTGTCAAAGGAAACCAAAGGACTTGTCGTCGTGCTGACAGTCCATGATGCTGCAAAGTCGTCACCCCGGATGAGTGGATACTGGGTTGCTGCACACATGCCCATTTCCTGACTAATGTTCTATGATATTACTGCTTTGCACGGCTGACCTCACAATATGTCTGTCCCTTCAGGATTTAGTCATGGTAGGGCGTGAAGGTAGTTCATGCCATTCAGTATGACTCTCAGCAGCACATTATTCCATATCCGCATGACAGTGGTTGGATTTCGACCAGTGCGAAGGGCAATATCATAGAACCATTATCTCCACTCTCAGTGGGAAATGATCCTGTTTTTATCGAATTCCAACACTTGCTGGTGAACACTTTCTCTTTTTATTCGAGGCATGGCATGATATTCTGAGCAAACTCTGAACATTACAAAGCGCTTTCCAAAAGAAAAACCCACTACAAAACTTTTTTATGCTGTGTTTCATATGCCTTTATCTCCCACCTGCGTCATCTAAATGCGCTGAAATACTAATCACTTTCATATTCCAACGTTTTCTACCATTCATGTAAATTTGATGTTCCTCAGATCATTCCTTCCTGGTGTTGCGATTGTAATGGCCAGCTGTATATATATATATATATATATATATATATATATATATATATATATATATATATATATATATATAATGATATGGGAAACTTTGTGCAATTAAAAAATAATACTTTAATCTAAATTAAGTCAGGAAGTAATCCCAAGAAATGAAAAAATCATTACTGTACCACTGAGGAAAAATACGCACATCAACCCATAAAAATTTACAAATAAAACATTTTATGGAAAGAAAAATGAATAAAACTAAATATGCAAATTTAACTATAAAAGAAAAAAAATGTACTGTAGAAATTCTCAAAATAAAATAAATTAAAGGAAAAAATTAAATTTAAATTAACAGCTACCAAAATTAACACAAAAAGATAGACAATTTGATAAACTATAAAAAAAATATAATTTGAATAAGAGCAAAATAATGCAGTGTTATATTATTGTATTTACTGTTGTAACAGGCAAAAAATTATTCATCTGGGATATTCCGTAATTAATGGGTAATCTATCCCCATCAAATTACATTTTTAAAGAATCACTTAAAAAACCAATGTTACATTTGAATGAAGATCAAATACAAACAAATTCCTAGTATAAACATTAAAAAAAAAGACAATCAAGTAGACCTATAGAAATCCAAAATATCAAAAAATAATATAACTAAAAGAATTAAAAATATTATTAATAAAACAAAATATACCATTATAAGATAAAATTACACGATCATTATAAGATTACCATTATAAGATAAAATTAAACCATGTGAAGAAATTTAGCAGTCATGGTGGACTAATTACTTGCTTTATACAAGAATTGAAAAGTCAAAATAAAGTAATGCTGTCTACCAACAGTATCATAATTAAATGAAATTTGAATGTAATTACAAATATTGCAAAAAATAATTAAATAAAATAAAATAGACATAAAATAAAAAAATAATAAACATATTTTTTAAGTAAAATGAATTACATTTATAAATGAATATATCTTATGTTTTATAAATTTCAAATTCCTTTTTATAAATTATTACAATTTTCAGCTGAAAATAATTAAAATTTAATATATTTTATAATTTTTATATTTTAAACCTCTTTTTAAAATTTAATAGAATAATTAACCTTTGCATAAGTAATATAGAAAGTATTTAAATTATTTAGACTATTTAGTAGCACATTAACTAATTCAATATTTTGAACTGAGAAGTTACACAACATATTTTTATAAATATTTCAACTTAAATTGATATCAAAGGAAGGAACCTTGTTAATATGGAAACAGTAATCACCTCTCTTGTCAAATAAATTACTAAAAGTCCTATTATAAACTACTTTTAGTTTAGTATCTAAGAAATGTGTTTTTAAGAATTTCATTTAGGTTTAATCAGATTTAAGTAAGATGGATAAAATGTTAAATCTGGTTTAAACTCTGGGTTTTAACTATTTTCGAAACCATGAGGTTCTCAATATATCAAAATAAGTTGAATTTATTATTGCCTATAAAATCATTTTCATAGAAGTAAAAATTAGTAATCCCGAGACTGTTATGAGCAGGACCTCTCAGTGGAATACCCTTAATATGTGTATATTTTTTTATCATTTTAACAAATACAATTTTAGTTTAAAATAAGATTAAAAAGAAATTGGATATTGATGGATTAGATAGACTATTGAATTTTAACTCTTTAGAATTAATAGAGATAACATTAAATATATCCTTTATATCTATAAAATTAAATAAATTTTCAAAGTTATAAGTATGAATAGAGTAATCTCCTTTTCCTTCTGTAACTAATAAATTCATAGCTATTTTTAAAAATTTTATTCTATTTAAAACCATCTATAGTATTTTGTAAAATTTTGCCAACTTTAGTATTGTAATTATTTAAATCATTAATCCAGTTCTAAACTTAAAGTAATTTCGTAAAATTTAAGAGTTAAGAAGATATGAGGAAATTTTACTATATTCACTGAATATCCTATGGTCTTGTATAGAGCATTAATTCTTTTAATGATTTCTCAATCATTATTAGTAACATTAATAAAAGCATTATTGTTAATCAGAAATGCTTATTAGTCATAAGTTTCTTGCAAATAATAGCATGGGACCTTGTCAATACAACAAATAATGAATTCATCCTGTAATTTTTATAGAACATTTTAGGTATATAATCTTAATGCTCTCATCATTCCTAAAATTCAAGTATTTAAAGTCTTCATTAATGTAACATTTAAATTCTTTATAAGCTTCAATAAGTAGATTAAATTTAATAACCAATTTAGTTAAAATTATCAACATCTTCATTATCTTTTCTTTAATATAATTATTATTATTATAAGTTATAATTATGAAATATGTTCCTTTATTCATACAGTATTTCTAGGATTTTTAACCCTAACAATAATTAAATTTAATTATTTCAATTATATACTCTTTATAATCCTTACAATTATAAGCATAATTGTTCTATAAATCTCTATAATTGTTATAGTTATTTATCATTCAGCCTATATTCTTGTAAGATTTAAATGCTTTTTAATAGTTATAGTAATATTATGAAATATATATATATATACATTAAAACAACATAATATAAATATTCTTCGAAACGTTTCAAATGATTTTTAACAAAATCAAACACTCTTAATATATTGTTACTTTTTCTCGAATATGACAAGCAGCAATGATTTAAATTTTAATACCAAATTAGGACTATTTCATTTAATACTTCATCAAATTTCATTTTTCATCCTGTTCTCTAAAGTTGAAAAGAAAAGAAAAACGAATAAAAAAGATACATGAATTCATAATAATAATAATGAAATTGCACAAACATTTTCAATTAGAAATATATTATGTTAAAATGAGTAATTAGTTTGTAAAAATATTTTAAAAGATAATTTTATGTTCTTTGAAGTGAATAATTTGTGAAAATACACGAAAATCAATATAAATTAATAAAATCAATTCCATTAAAGTTATTCACTTTAATTTTGTAACTATAAAAATAACTATGCTCCAAGGGGAAAAAAAACCACAATACAAACGTCACCCTCGACTCTTAAGTTATATTTATTTCAATTTTTTAAACAAGAAAAGAATTGAGAATAGCTATTAGGGCCAACATGTATTTAAAAATGCTATTTGAATAAATATGTAGGGAAATAATTCTTCTTACAGGTTTCTAACTCATAAAACAACTATTTTACTATAATATATAGTCTTTTTATTCATTTAAATTAATGTTTATGCTACATAGTTTTAGGTTTCACTTTTCCAAAATGATGTGAGAATTGCATTTATGATTTTTTAAAATTAATTTTAAAGTGAGGAAAATGTACAATACTAAGGAATTGTATTAAATTTACATTGATTTACAATACTTTAGTAACACTTTTTTTTATATTCTATTCTATAATACAGTTTTTCCACAGTAGTTTACTATAATAATTCTCATGAGTACATTTTTATCTTTTTATTTCAATTGTATAATAGATAGTACATGGGTGGACTTATGGAAAAAACTTCTTTGAAGAATAAGATCAAAGACATTTGAGGTAAACGATTGTTTCACGAATATGATAAATTACCGTACTCTAGAGTATAAGGTCATAATACAACTGTTTCAATCAATTTCCTGCCAAACTGAACCTTCCTTGTAATTTAATGACTGTAACCCTCTTTCATTCATGGATCCGTTGAAGAGAAATTCAAATTCCACAAAAGTTACTTGTGAAAAAAATACCTCAATCTATTTTTATCGCATTTAACTGCTTTATTTTGGGGTTAAGAAAAAAGACGGCAGAAACTTCCTGAATAAGAACAAAAAAGTAATTTTTTAAAAGTTCAAAAGCAGGATAGAGTAGTAACAAGAGAAAAACCGTGAAACAAGAGAATTTATGTTTCAATTTTTTCATTTTTTTCGCCCGTGTTCCTCCCGTGCGTGGCAACTAAAATAAATGGTAGTCTTCGAATATTTTTTCTCACAATTTTTTTGACTTTCTTCATTTTTTCATTCCTCTTTCTTTTCTCCTTCCCCCTCTTTCGTAGCAGTTCGAAAGTTCTTTTCCCTTCTGCTTGTTTCTACTTCTCTCATTTTTTTCTTCTTTCGTACTCATACTTTAAATAAAGGAAACACGGAAAGAAAATGAACGGTAAAAATAAGAAAAGAAACTCTTAAAATATCAAAAACGCTCCGTTTTCAGTTTTGCCCGCACACACAAACATTTTGAGTGACTTCACACAAAATGGACAGGTCTTTCGAAAGAAAAAAATATATAAAATAAACTTGACAAAGCGAAATAGAAACTACTTGAAACATAAAAACGCATAAAAATCCCTAAAGTCAACATAAAAAGTTTAGTAAAGAGGAAGAAAGAAAGTTGCGGTGTTCTTGTACTCTATTAGAATAGACACAACTACGTAAAGCGAATTTCTTTCGGGAAAAAAAAACTTTATATAAAAATGATGGGAAAAAATTTGTTGGTTTTATGTAACTTTAAACACGAAAATCAATATTCATTGTACTGAAAAGTTCTAAGAAATGCAGGAGTCGAAAGCAATTACTTACAAGAAAAATGTTATTTATAGTTGTGTCGTTGCAAGATGTTTGAAATTTGAAATATCTTCAAGTGATTTTGTTAAGTCGTGTTCAAGCCATTAAGTCCTTTACGGAGTCTAATCAAAGAAAAACAAATTTTCGTTTCTCTACCTGATTTTTGTATGCAGTTGGAGGATATATTTTGGGAGCAGTTATTCATATGTGACTTTAAATTACCATATATCGAGTACAAAGAAGGATTGAGATATGAAAAAGGAAATGCTTCACTTTGTTTACTTTTTATTTAAAAATGTTTTCTTTGATACGATTATGGCATCGACGTAGTCATATTTGCAGTGCATTTTTTCGAAAGGATAACGAGAATAAAGTTCTCTTAAAGTAAGCGCATTTACATTCTTAAAAAATGAGATATGGAGAAAAAAGATGAAATTTTATATTCTTGTAAGTTCCTAAGAACTTCAATATTGAATTTTAATAGCTCTAAAATATATTTTACTAAAAATAAATGCTTAGCTTCAGTATGAGAAATATGTAATTCTTAATATATAGTGTATAGTTAAGTAACCTAGAAGTGATTTGTTTTTGAATTCGTGGACATTGAATAGGGTGAAGTGAAATATAAATAAATGAATTCAGTTATTGACAAAAGAGTATAGAATGTTATATGACTAGTTTCTATGCTTCTAATTAGAATGTTATATGCTTCGTTTATGATGCTATAGAATGAATGCTATATGCTTAATTTTAGTCTTAGAAATATATATACTGTTACTTAATAAGATACAAGATCTAGCTAAGGAATCTTACATTTTTTAAAACGTTTTTGGGTTTTGGAGAACAATAACATCCGAATAAGAATAAGATGAATTAAATATTCGGCCGGTAAAAAATGAAACATAACTAAATGACATGAGTTATTGTTAACAGTGTTTTGATTTGGGAGTGAAAGAAAGTTACTGTAGATAAGTGTATACAGAAATGACTTTCGTGAAAAGAAAATATTGATTATCACATGTTCAAATAGAATTGATTATCACAATTATCGCATGATTATCACAAATCCAAATATTGATTATCAGAAGTTCATGTGTTCACAGTTTAAATGCAAAGTAGCAAAATATTTTGGACAATATCTAAGGAAATAAGGAATTTAAATTAGAATGCATCGCGCAATTTATGCTAGAAGGTTTATTTATTTATAATATGGATTATTTATTATAAAATTTGAAATTAGATAATACTAGAAATCATTATTCTTCAAACGAGTTAAGTAGTTTCAAAATCGAATTTTTATTAATATTTAGATTTGTGATCGTGAATTATTATATCAGCTCCCCAAATTCTAAGATATTCAGAATTAAATTTTTTGAATATGGAGAAAATAACTTATATATTACCTTCATTTGAGGGTATAATAAAACAAATTATCCAGTGTTTGGCAGATGACTGTGTTAAAATAGTCAGATTCTCATTTAGTCATTTTAATAATTTAATGGCTTAACTCCAAGGCTGAAATCTTAAATAAATTGTGAAATTGAAAAAAAGAATCAAAATTCTTTTCAAAGAGTTGTATTTTTTATTTATTTGGTTCTCAAAGATTCTTACAACATTGAAATTTTATCTATTTACTTAGTCATAATTAGTTACTGTTATATTACTTTACGGAAACCAAAATTTAAAGCATAATATATGTTGCTACCTTAGAACTTTTCTATTAATAAATTCACTTTAGAAAAACATTTCACAATTTATATTTGATATTTTTTAGGCGCTCACAGTCCCTTTTTACATCAAGATTATTAAAATCTTAAATAATGCAGTATTATTGGATAGCTTAAGTCTTAAGAAATTAATTTAAAAATGCCTCTTTTAATAAGTACTAAATTAAGGCTAAAGTTGAACATAATTTAAATCCATTCATTTACATAGTGGATTAAAGATGTATTTAATAATTTTTGCTAAATAATCTCAAATCTATTCAAATTATTGCAATTCTTAATAAATTAAATTAAAAAAATGAAAGCTTATTTCCAAGAATATATGAAAATAACTATCCAAAATTGGTCAAAAATGATTTCTATGATACGAAACTGCGGTCTTTAAGTCAGAAATACACTAACAATGCAGTTACCATTATTAAGAATTGCTTTATAAAGCTTCATTTCTTAAAAATAATAAGAAAAACTTTAATATTCTTAACAGTGATTATTTATTTGGAGGGTAGTTTTAAACCTCATACATTTTTAATATAAACGTAGAGTCATATTAAAAGATTTAGTGTATTACAAAAGTTATGTAAAATGAGAGAGTCAAATTTATATTCATGGATTAAAGATCTTAACAAGCTGTGTTAACAATTCCTTTTGAGATAAAATTCTGAATTTTGTGGTTATTCATTAAAAATCTGATTTGGGTAAAAGTAATAATTTCGTATTTATAACTTAATTATTCAATTATTTCTTAGTTTATATATATAATTCTACAGAAAGTAATACTCATTAATTCTTTGAATTTTCTTTCTCTTTCTACAAGTTTGAGAATAATCTATTCAGTTTCATGAGAATCTAAAATAAAATGTATTGCTTCAATTATGAATGGGATAGCTGTTTCTGTGATGAGGATTTTGATTGGATAGCACATTTTATGTTTCTAAATGGCGTATTATAAAGAATGTAATTTGATATAATTAAGATAACTCTTCAAAAGAAACTAAATAAACTAGTTTTCTTTTGAAATAATCTTGTTAAAAAGCCTTTGCTAAATAGATAATAATCCTAAATAATTATCAAATTTAAAATATGCTCCTAAATATTGTTACAAAATTACAGTGATATAGTGCAGTTTTTCCAAAGTAAAAAAATTGAAAGTTTTTTAAAATTTATTTAAAAAGCATTTTAAGAATTGATTGTAAGCAAATCTTTTTCATTTAATAATAGGTTTTAAGAAGACATTATGTTACTCATAGTGCAAAATTTGAGTAAGAAATTTGTAAATAATTGTGAAATTAAAATATTTAATGCTTAAAAATAATAGCTATATTTCATTTAATTCATCAAAATCTTACATTTTAATGCACAAAGGGTTTTTTTCATATGTATGATTAAAATATGTACAAAGAATTATGAACTCAGTTTTATATTTACTTGTAGAGCAAATAGGAACTGAAGAATCAAGCATATAGCCATTTCTCATCTGGTATTAATGTTCCTAATTCTTAAATTGTTATACTTAAAATTATTTTTTTAAAAAAAAAATAGCATATACATTTGTTTTAAATAGCAACAACTAACATTAAGTGTGGCTCTTATACCCTTTATGATATTGAAAGCCTTCTTTATATATAAAATTCAAAATTTTTTATAGAATTTCAGAAAAAAAAATGTGAATTTTTAATAAACAATATTAAATTTCATTCAACATTTATTCCTAAATACTTAAAATGTTTTATTATTCAGTAAGATATTAAAATATTTCCCAATATTCAAAGAGTAATTTAGTATAAAATTTTTATAACTTTAAAATATCTAGTAAAAACAAGAGGATATTTTGAGGGGGAATGACATTTAAAACTTTAATTCCTGAACATATTTTTGAGCAATTGATTGAATAGGGAAGAAAATAATATGGCTATAGAATCAAGAACATTTGAAGATTTAGAAAGAAAGGGAAAATGGTCCAAATAAAGTGATAATATATTAAGCTGGAGATATAATCTATACAGTGTTTTATTTTTTATTTAAAAGAAAGAAGGAATAAAAATTTCAAGTATAAGAGGTATCTAAACAAATATGAATGAGAAACCTACCTATACATCTTTGAGCTATGATCCCAGAAACAGTAATGAAATGGGTTTGAGAAATTTATTTCAATAAAATTTAATATATTGATTACATTTTCTTACAGAAGGAGAAAATAAAGCATGAATATTCTAACTTCAATTTTTTTTTTTTACTTTTAAGCTATTACAATTTATTTATATACACGCATTTTCTCCAAAAGCAGCAAGTTACACTCAATTTACAGAATCCTAATATTTCAAGTTCTTTTAAAAAAAATTTAATAAAAATGTCACGTGATCAAAAAGATCTTCTGTTCACTTCTGTTAAACGTGTGAGATATAATAAAGGAATTACGCTCAAATATGCATCACGTTGTAAACTTTTTATTCCGATTTGATAGGGATAATCTTAAGCAATATCTCAAAAATGTTTGTTTGATAGATACTAAACACACACAGAAGAGAAAAATTTATTTTGTCTTCAGTTTTAAAATTTAAATCACTTTTAGAGTTAAATGAAGAAGTGAAAGTAAACAAAAATATGAATAATCAACGAAGGCTTTTGATATCAAATGCATTGTAAGGCATTGAAGATCAGTATTTTTATAAAATAGAAGGTCTTTTAGATCGATCATTTGAAATTTAACCTAAAATAAGAACTTCATTTAAATTTATGCTCTGATACTTAAATGTTTTGCATTAAATATCTTACATTTTCAATTATTTCCGCTTTGAACTGAAAAATCTACGGCACCTGGAAAGTATATAAAATAAATTCTTGAAAAGTCCGATCAGTAAATGGTAAATTATCAAAATATAATCATTCAGAAAAAAGCCAAGAAATTGAATAAATAAATGTTAAAACAGATAATATTTCAGATGAGTATTTTAAAATTTCTTGTTTTTGAAGTTGATTTTACAGTAAGAGTTAAGGTAAAAATTTCAAAGTCATTAATCTATATTTTATATTAGTAATGATATATATTTATTATTATTATTATTATAATTATTATTTTTTCCCTAAGACGAATCTCTTATATCCTAAATGTACTGGTGAAAAAAACGCAATAATAAAATGTAATTAATGTAAATGCTACAAAATCGCAAGTAAAATGATTATGCCATTTAATTAACACATAATTAACTGTATTGGTAAAAATGTATTGCAGTGATTTATGATGGAAACTGAGAAATACAAGGGAAATAACTTTGGAAATCGGTAAAGCACTTTGAATGCGTGTTCCTGTTTTGATTGTTCTATGTTATAAAAGAAAGAAAACTGTTTTTAAAAAATCATTTCTTACAGGAAAATAATTTGAGTGTCTGTTTTTCTTGGAAACAATTAAGAAGTTCTGTGTTATTTGAGATAAAGCTATTTTTGAGTAAAACTGTTTTCAATAGATACTTATCTGAATATACCTCATTTTAATAAATCAAATGTTCACTGCATGAATCTTTATTTGTATAATAAAATATATGTGTTGTTTAAGCATTCAGAGAAATGTCCAGATTGTAAGAATATGTGAACCATATTTACTACTTTACAGCTGTTTATAATACTTGCGTAACAGTTTTGAGCACTGGAAGTTAAAAAAGAAATGCCTGAAATTAATTAAATTCGTTTCTTCATAAAATGTATACAATATTCTATATAATAGAAACCTGACATAGCTCACAAATTATTTTGTCATCCATTTTCATAGCAATAAATGCGTAGTTTTAATAACGCTTTAAATCAAAATATAGCATTTTACACAAATAAAATTTCGTTTCAGCTGTTTTAAAACTTAGTATTAATGTCATCAAATCTGTTCTAATGTATTTACAATCAGAATATGAATTTAAAAACTGTAAATTTTATAATATTCCTCCTCAAATACTTAAATGTTTGTTCTAGTTATTCATTCACATGGATATAGAACTCGTACAGAGCACAAGTTTGATAAAGCAGAATGTATTAACATTATTTTCTATCTTTTCGTTTCGGCTTGTTCCCCAGCCGACATTAGTATCATAACCAATCACCGTTCTTTTCGTTCTGGGACCAATCTTATCCTTTCTCGAGCAACCATATTAGGTTACATAGATAAAATATGGTTTATTAAGTACACCTAACTTTTTTTTCTCAGGAAGAAATTTCTGACACTTTTAATTTGAAAATATGTTGGGAAAACTCTTTGTAAATTTATTGGGAACTCTCTTTGTTAGGAAAACTCTTACGGTAAATTTATACTTAAATATAAATTCTAATAGGAATTTGTGTCATACAAAATACTTTTCAACGTCACAGAATTCCTTTTGCCAAATTCCATAATATAAACTGATTTGACTTAACAATATGAATATTTTGTGTATTTTATTATTATTAATTTAGATTACAATACTTATCAATAAATAACACTTCGATCAATAATATGCTTTGAATAAGCTCATTTAAGCTTAATAGCAATATATGAATATAATAAGAATATATTTCAAATAACACTACACCAACGTAATCAAAAGTTTCATAAGATTTACTTTTGAAGCGTCGTAGATTATAATTTTATTTTGAGTAGTTCATGAGATTCAAACAATCATATTGAATAGGGAAAGATGATAAATGTTTCTGGTAGAAATATACAATGTTTCGTTTCATCCCTGTACCATAATTCAAAAGTAAACGTTTACACTTTCAGTATTAATCTAAATAAGAAAATGCAGTTATCGAACTCTGCAGATAATTATGTCTCGGGAAATCTTCCTTTATCTAAGGAAGGGGAAATGATCCTAGATCCGATAGATGCTAGGTAAACTTGCAAGAATGTGTAAACGGAGGTAGCGTCTTATACATTAATCAACAATCTGTTCTTTTCCAGGTTATTTTACTGAAGAAAACTCACGGTTTGTAATATTAGATAACAGTTAGGGGATTATTTTCAAATAATGGGCACCCTCTCCTTGAATTTTGAGAACAGTTATGTTCAAAACTCTCACGTTTTATGCGTTTTACAAGTATCAATTTTTTTTTCATTATTAAAACACGTTATGCAATATTTGGGATGAAGAAATACTATTGGTATAAAATGTACAAGCAACAAAGCCTTAAGAATTTGACTTTTTCTTTTTTTCATTAGAACCGTTATTAAGTGATATTTCAGGAACTAAATTTTATAGATTTTTAATTTTGCAGATATTTCTGGAATAAATATTTGGTTACAATTCCACTTTAGTATTATTATGTGTTAGAATTTGAAGGTAAATTACTCGTATTGTTAACATATTAAAAATAAGTTATGAAGCAACATTTAAAATATTAAAAATATAATATTTTATAGAATAATATTTTGGAGTAAAATGTTATCACTTAATAAATTCTTTTGTTATTGGAACCATTTCTTTTTACATCTCATATTTTTACGTTTAAAAGATAACTACTCTGACTACACTAGGTTAGAAGCTTGTCACCTTTTAGTATTCAAGACCCAGCTTTTTATATCTGGTCACGTTCTTCCTAACTTTCAATCAGCTACAGGAGCCTTAAATGATTTTTCTACATAACATTGTACTACATAAGAAAAATATGTTTTTAATGCCATCACGAACGTTTGTTGCTTGGTGCCCTCTAGGGTGAGCGTCTCATTCGTTAACAAACACTATATAGAATTAAACATTCTGGAAAATGAGGAAATTATTTTTCCTTTTTCTCTCTAAATGAAAGCTGTTACAGTAAAGTTAACTTTTTAAAGAGAATACCATTTTCCTTTAATTTTATGATTAATTAAAGCGAATTGTATATAAATGTTTACATTTAAGTCTTATTTGAAATATTTAAGCATTTTTTTTTTATAAATGTGATCGAAAATTATTTTCAAATGTTTTTGCAGTACTTAATATAAACATGAATTTTATATAACGGGAATATTTATTTTATAAATAAATCATATATCCTATATACCGAGCACCAAAGTTTTAAAATAATTAAGTCCGCTAATAGATAAAATAAATTCTTTTGTTAGATTTAGTACAGAAATTTTCGTTCAATCTGAAATAAATCTATGAAATCCAAGCTCAGTTAAGGAGAATAAAGTAGTTTTAAAATTTTCATACAAAATTAAAATTCATGATAAATTCTGAAATTCAGCTTTTCAATTAATTTCTAGATTATTTATAATGCAGAAGGAATTCATACTAATAAAATGTTTTTAGGATAAATTTAACTGTAGAACATTAAAATTGAGCATAATATATATTTACTTTACTTAAGAGAAGTAGGGCAGGTATATATTCCACTTAAAATTCGCACATGGTTTCTACTTCTGTCTTGATATTATTAAAATGGGAAGTACCTGCAAAGTACTCGATACATTTTACTACCACTTGTGAAATTGGCAATAAATTTAATTTTTAACGCTATACACATGATAATTTCTCTCTACAAAAGTATGACATCTGATGTAGTTTAATTTCTTATTTTATAATTAATGTATGCATTTAACATTTTAAGATTTCAAGTAGAAAAACCACCAGTGCTTATGATTTTCAAGTGATTAAAATACTTTATAGATATAATATCTTACAGAATACGAATAAATTCAATAAAATGTGCCTAAAATTAATAATAACAAACATCATATAAATTAAATATATTTATTACTTTCACAATTTCAAGAATACAATATAGCAGAATGAATAAAGGATGGAAAATATTAAGTTTACTTCTAGTGATTTATTTCAATATTTATTATTCTCGATTAAAATAGCAACCGAAATAAGCTTACTATATTGATGTTCTACGCGAAAACTGTAATGTGGTATTTGAACAAATTTAGATAGTACTATTTCATTTCGTTATTCCATCTACGATGTCAAAAATCAATACACAGGAAATGAGAATTAGATGTTTTAAAAACAAATTGTTTACAGTATTAAGAAAGAGAAAACTCTCAAATGAAATTCTGGGTTGAAGTCTTTCAAAGTTAAAATTCCAAGAATTTCTTTTTCAAATCCGAAAAGAACGGGTATTGGAGCAAAGATTTTATTTGATTTCTCAAATAAATAAGCATATGTTTGCGTAATTGCATAGATATTATTGTAAAATTGATTAATAGGATTAGCTATTTGTAAACTACTTGAGAATAGTTTCTTATAATTACCTAATTAAGTGTTATAGTTAATGCAAAAATTAACTGTTAAATGAGAAACAGTGATGGATATTTTAAGTAAATATTAAAATTTCCAGAAAATAAAGGGGCTACTCGGGGGCTCATTGATTACATTCTCGAGCTTTGTGGTATTCGATTCATGTCGATTCGTATGCTGGAGCCTGGATTCCATCAAAGACGTGTCGTTTAGAATAATAAGGCATGTTGTGAGTATTGCTTTATATAGCAGTTCACTTCCAAATCTTCATGTTCTGCGGCTTAGAAATGAGGACGTAGCACAAATGTCATCATTTTCACTTGACAGTGTCTCAAATTTGTAATGTTCATCTTCTAGCACAGTTAGCTGAAAATAGAATGTGACATTAAATCAAACCAACTAACATAATAGTCTAGTATGAGAATAGTCATTAAGAATGCGTTGCACCTTATAGAAGATAAATTATCATGTAATTTGATGGCAGAATCCTAAATGTAGTTTATCAAGCAGAATTAGAAAAACAATTCTTTCTCCTATTAAATTTTTTTTGTTCAAACATAATTGTCTCAGTTTAATTATTATTTATTTCAAATTAGTCTTTGTGTAATAATTAATAAAAATATATTATATATAAGAAAACTGACTTATAATTTGAATTAAGTAGTTAAATTTTTAGACTAATAGTAAAATTTCGGTTTCAAATTGAAAAAAAAAAGTGTTTTTCATGATTTACATCTTGACAAAAAACTTTAAGGACGTTATTAAATATTTAAGTAAATTAATGATTACAAAAACAAAAAAAAGAAATTATATAGTTTATAAATCATTAAAAGTTGAATGTGTAATTTTGTATATAATTCATTTTAACTAATATAAGAAAAAAATTTCAGATTCTGAAAATCTACGGTGATTTATATTTTTAACACATGCGTGTCTTAATGGGATTGATTACTAAGCGGTATTCCGTAAACTAAATTTTAGTGAGTTATTATTTATTTCTGTCATCATTACGCTTTAATTTTGAAAAGTTGTTTTTTAAAAAATGACTTAAAAATGGCTTATTGCTTTTAAATTGAAAAAATGGCCTATGATCAATTTATTTGAAAATCAAAATGCTTCTCAAATCAATAAGTAAAGTGAAATGAATTTGAATCAGTCGCATAAAATATACCATAAACGTTTAGGAAAAAATTATCCATAAAATGTCGGGAAAATAATAAGTGTTCGAAAAATTTTTGCTTTATAAATACCAAAAAATTTAAAATTTATTCTCTGTACTATTTTCTATTATTTCCTGAATAGTTTTTACCGTTTGACAAAAACTTTTCCAGAATTTAATTCTTTTTGTTGTATTTTTGGCATATCAGAAAGATAAATGTGTGAATTACTAAAAATGCTTAGAAATTACTATTACAAAATATCAATAATTATGTTATAAAACCTAATTAAAATTTTCGAAAGGTATCTGGATTGCTAATGTACTGATTCTGGATTAATTTATTTATTTCGAAATGACAGATAAACAAATGAATGTCTAATTTATTTACATGCGACTATCAGTAGTAATCTTTTTTCATTCAAGTTCTATCAAGAGTGCTTTTTTGAAATACTCCATTATAGTAAGCGACTAGAAGTTTAAAAAAACTCAATTGCGTTTTCTCTATAAAAAAAGTATAGATTAAAAAACATTTTTGAAAGTTCTAAGCTTTTATTCGTGATAAAAGTATTTATGTGAAGTCAATATCATAACCTAAAAATTCGAAGAAATAAAACAATTCGCTGAATAGAACTACTTATGTGAGTCAAAAGATGACACACACTGCATCTATCGGCATATATCTACCAATCATATGTCGGTAAAATGGATGAAAGTTGACTTTCTGATGGAGCTGTCGTGACTGTGCCTTATAAAGACACGCAGGGGTTAGCCCCGCCATTAGCCAATCTGACATTATTGACGAAGTTAAGATTGAGGGGCTGTATATTTATTGCACAAGGTTTCCCAAACCATTTTTAGAAAAAATTGGTATCAATCAAAAAGAACATTTCTATTATGAACTAACTAAATGTAAATTATTTCATCTTACTTAAATGGGCGTGCTTTTCTTCAATACGTACAAACCTAAAAATATAGTAAAGAAGAACACACATTATATGAAAACAGAACAGTTTAGTACAGAACAAAAACACATTATATGAAAAAAAGCGGAAGTTCTTTTATTATTTCACCATCAAATTTTCTTTTTATTTGAATGTAAGTAATGTTATATTGGTGCAATGAGACAACTGTACAAAGAAAAGAGTGATTATAAATAAAAGAATAGATATTTTTTGAAGCGCTCGTTTTTATAAAAATAATCGAAAAGATAAAATTATTTTCATTTGATTCTTAATAAATCTTGTTATTATACTGTAAGAATACAAAAATGCAAATAAGTCTTTCTATTTAATATTCCTTTGAATAAAATGAAAGGAATATACATTTGAATTTAACTTTCAACATATTATTTGCTTCATTTTTACATTACGCTACCTTTCAATAAAAATAACACTTTGTACATATGTCTTACTCTATTGCAACTCTGTATTTTGTTATTCTTTTAAATGATTTATTATGCATAATAAGCGTATTAAACTTCTAACTTATTTTTCTTTTATAAAAATCATGATAAGATTTTATTCTCACGATTGAAGTTTAAGTGCCTTAAAATATTTGAATATCTTTTTAAGCTTGATAAAATATTATTATAAAGAAAAAAAGCATATAATGTTTTGCTTCTTTCGTGAAACTTATGTTAGAAATATATATAAATAAAAAATATCGCTGAAGTAGATAAAAAAAATGTAAAGAATTTATTAAAACAAACTATTTACGATACTATGGTTCTTGTTTCTTTAAATCTGATGTAGGTTTTATTGTTCCTTCCCTGTATAGAAAATAACTAAATAAATTGGAAGACCTTTTCACATTTATTATTTTCAGTAATCCTCTATCTCATCGTTACGATGAAATAGTACGAATGCTTTTCAGTTGTAAACAATTCTACATCTGAAAGTTAAGGTGTTTTCTTGATGTAGTACTTTTTTTTCTTCTTCTAAACACTGATTTGAACAAAAACACACACACAATTACATATATTTCATCTATTTTCCTTTCAGTTTCATAAAATGTTATACACAAATTGTATATTTAGCAAGTAGAAAAAGTTTTATAGCTAAAATTGCTTTTTAGGTTATGTAAGATTAATCGAATGAGCAATATACTATAAATACATACATCACAAATATATTTTATAATGCAGCAATAGAATAAAGAGTCCAGTTATATGTTATGTGTAATGTATAAAACACAAGTACCTCCCTAAGTCGGCATGGTTACTTAAAGCTGTCCAGCATTACACAAGTTGTGTAACTTGAAATCTGTCCAGATATTTTAAGACATCGATTAAATTTACAACCACTATTGTCCCAATATATATATATATATACAAGGTGGAATTAGTTACTATGTAAAAGACATTCACTTTAGGAAAAGGAGATTATTTTTGCCGACTGGTGTTAAGATAACCCCACAATTCAGTCCCTAGTCTGAATATGCATGTTTTGTTTTGTTGGGTATTCAAATTAATCATTTAGTTTCAAAATTTATTCAATTTTTATTCATCTTTTTAAAGTAATTCTATAAATGTGTTTTTATTGTTGTTGATTTTGGATTTTAATTGTTCTCTTACTTTTATGTTTTTTAATAATAAATTCATTGCTTTATATATATATATATATATAGTTATATATAGTGTTTGTGTGAGTTGTGACATTTTTTTTACATTTAAAATTCCATATAAGAGTTCCGTGGTTGTAATAATAATAATAAAGAAGACTAATTTACCAAGTAAAGTCTATTTATTGATATTCGTTGAGAGAGAGAAACTAACAGGAACAGGATGAAGGATGCAACATTCTATGTCGGTCACTAAGACAAATGCAAAAATTAGCATATGACAATAGTAGAAAAGAGAAGCGTAAGAGGGCGAATTTTCAAAAACATTGAGTTTTTTACTAGGGGTTTTCAGGGACATTTTTCAGTCACAAGATCTCACATGATCTAGGTGTAGAGATTCTTAAGGACTTTAGCTACAGACAGAAAGTCTAGCAGGGATTATTTCTAACAGATTCATGACCAGTGGAAAGCGGATTAAACAAAATTTTATAAGCGCGTGAGATCTAATAAATAAAAGGATAATTAGGGATTGGATCAAGAAATAGAAATGAACTCTTTACTTTTGAATTAGAGAATGGGAAAAATTAGGAAATTAAATTATTATTAAGAAAAATTATTATAAATTAAAGTTAAATCATTATACAGATACACACACACACGCATATATATATATATATATATATATATATATATATGACTGCCCTTTCTTGTGGACGTTTTAAACAAAAAACATGAGAATAAATAACAAATAAATAGTTTGCAAAAAATATTTAATTGTGAGAGTGATTTTAGCAAAAACGTATACTATATCCCAACGTTCCTGAAATTTAGAAGGATGAATTTTATACTAGAGTTGTTTTATAAAGTATTGATACACAGATAGTTTATAGATAATTATTCTTAAGTGTCTTAAAAATCATAGATTTTCAATTATTTAACTCTTAAAATATTCTTTTCAATAAGAATGGAATAATTTTTTGTTAGCGATATTATTTTTAACTTATTAACATGATTTTAACTTAATTAATTAATGTTAGAAAGGGATGTAAAGTTTATCAACTAAATAAATAATTCGCTTGTTTAAATTTCTGAATTGAAAACATGATTATATTATGGATGCACTCAAGGTTATAATTACATATTTTTAATAATTTTGCTGATATCTTTTTATATGATTGAAAAAATTGCGTGACTTTTTCACTGTTATTAGTTATTGTCAAGGAACTGTTGTAGTAATAATGTTGTTGCAATATGCCTAATATTGTTACAGTAATAGAAATGAATAATGTGTCTAACATTGCTATAATGTTGAAAAAGGTGAAAGAAACTCTCCATTTAATTTCTGGTACTATTAATTCAGAGACTACTATGTCAATCTCAATTATGAACTGTATCAGTGACTTTTTTTTAAAAAAAACTTCTCTCATTTTTTCTATAATTGTCTTCCTTTTTTATGAAATTAATTAAGAATACAAAATAGTTTCAATTGCATTTTTCAGATAGTATTTTCATAAAAAATTATAAAAAAAAACTAAAAGGTCTGAAATGAATTTTTTTTTCACTTTAAAAAAACTTATTAAAATCTGTGTTTAACATGATTTGTTTTTTCATTTGTAAAGAACGAATTTAAAACTGGGAAAACTAATTTAATTTGTAATTCTATAATTATACATTGATATTTATTTTGTTTTGTAATCTTATAGTTCACGAGTAAAATATTTCACAATGTATCTTATAAATAAACTGTTTGAAGACATAAATAATTTAACAATAGTACACAATACTGGAAAACATGAAAGAAACTTTCCATTAGATTTCCAGGATCATTGAATCCAATGTTTGACACAAGACATCTCAATTCATTTACCCAATTTAATAGTCGTTTCATCGTTAAAATATTCCTCCTGACTTTTTTCAGAAAAAAAAAAAGAAACAACCTTGCTAAAAAGAAACAAATGTCATCTTTCGTTTCCGCTGCTAGTCGGGAGGACGCCGAAATATTGGAATAAATTCATAATGCATTATCATACTGAATAAGTCCGAATCGTATGCGTTATATATATCTGCAATAGGTAAAGAAGACTCAAGGATCGATTTGACAAAGAGGTAAAGGAAAAGGGAAATAAGTATCCGTAGTCTAAAGAAAAAATAATAAAAATAATACAAATCTCGCGTTACTTTTGCCATATTACCTTACCCTTTATTATATTTCCGATAGCTTCCGCAAATAAGCACAGATTGTGTCTCTAGCTTCCAATGGATAAGGGGCTGAGTAAGAACTCGTGACTGTAATGTGGAGGCCAGTTTTAATATGGGGCATTAAATCAGTTTCGTTTTTCCTTTTCTTTCGACCTGCATTTATTCCATTTTTAAAGTCTCCATTTAAGTGTATTATTATAAATCAGTAACGCTATACTGTTCAGTTTATTAACTGCATATTTCTAAAGAAGATATAGCGGCCGAGGCAGAATAATAGTCATGGTCACGGACTCGCTACTTACATTGTTTTCATCGAGTCAAAATATCACTAGAAGTTACATGAGGGCTTTTGATGGCAGATGTAACGGCCGAGGTAGCAGAGTGGTGATGACCAGCGATTTTTCCTTCAAGTCATGGGTTCAAGCCCTGATGACGCTAAAGGCCCTCCGTGTAGAGGGGCTGAGTCACATTAAATCTGGTCGAGGTCCTCCTGTTGGCATATTGTGTATGTTTGGAAAGGGAGGTGTCAGCTAAAGTATCGTCCTCGTCTCTTGATAGAGGTTCAAAATTGCAAAGTGCATCTAATAACTCTCATGTTATTTTTTAGTGCAACGATAATGAGAACCACAAGCAATAATTAAGGAATAGTTAGACTATTCTGTTAAATAAGAATACTATTCTAAGTAACTTGGCTCATCCATTCACAGGACTTCTTTTGTGTTGTTTTTATTTAAAGATGCTGAAGATAATATATTATAAGGAATATATGTATAAATAATGACTGTAAAAATTTAAAGCAAATTAACTTTGTGATTTTCCTTAGATTTAAATTTATTATTTGACAAATTAAAAATGTTAGCAATTACATTTAGTATGTTTATTAAAGTTTTGAAAATTTAAATTAATTACTAATATTTAAAATAATATAGAAAATCAGAAAAAAATTAATTAAAATCAATTAAAATAAATTTTAAAAAAATTCTGACTTGTTCTTTAGATGGAAGTCAGTTTGCATTGTTTCAAATAAAATCTGAGATCCTATGTCAGAATTTCTAACTAATGGTCATTAATTATTATTCGAAGATATATATTTTAACTGTTTTATCTTGATTAAAGTAGTTAATTTATGATCTAAAACTTTCCTCAAATTTCACGTTTCAAATTATTTTTACAAAAACTCCATCAAGAAAACTTTTCGGTACAAATTAAAAAGAGACGACAAAACTAGTACAATCAATATACAAGCTTAAAAAACTTTCAAAAGTTCAAAAAGTAAACATGATTCCAAAATACATAAGTACCAATAATACAATAAACATTGTTCTTTAAAGAAGTATTCCAAAGTCAAAATGGGTTTCATAATATATATATATATATATATATATATATAT
>BMAW01031047.1:420855-435561 GCA_019974015.1 Nephila pilipes | reverse complement strand
TATATATGTGTGTGTGTGTGTGTGTGTGTGTGTGTGTGTGTGAAATTAGGTAAGTATAGAATGTTTTGGAGTAAATAAAGGTTTCTCTGAAATGCATTTTTTTACCAGATTAGACTCAAAGTTGGCAAGTTTCAAATCTCCGAACACTTTTGAGACTTTCCTGTTTTTAAGCTGAGCTCATTTTTTGAGATTATGTTTTAAATAAATTTTTCACCGACATATGTTTGTAGTTCAAATAGTTTTTATTGTAAAAGACGAATCTTTAATTTTTCATTAAACATGTATAACTTATAATAGAAGGCTAGATAATATATGCGAAAAGATCAACACTTAAAGAATATTGAACGGTTGTGAATATTTTAATTAAAAAAAGATTAAGCAAGTTACTAAGTACACATATTTGTTTGTCAAATGTCTCTTGTAGCTTTTTATGATTTATGGGTTGATGAAATTCCTTTTTTTTTTCTTTCAGAACAAAAATTTTGAGTTCAAATTACATTTAATTGAGTAATTACTGAATATATTAAGATTCCTGTTAATTTCCATTTGGATAAAATGAAGTAAAATAAAATTGTGATTTCTTTTACATCCATATTATAAGAAAATTAGTAAATTGCTTTGAATATCCGAATATCTTATCAAAATGAAGACAATAACATTCATAATATTTATATTAACACTTTTAGCTACAGTCATAGAAACCTTCATTATTAAGCTAACTGTTTGGTTCTCTGTACATTCCCTGAACTTCACCAAGTCATATCAACTGTGACAGGTTCCTTGTGCACAAACTGGATGAAGCTGTCCGTTTGACCATCTGTGAGCTTGCCGCTTATAGCCATTAGAGCCTAAACCGACTATATAATAGATTTTCAGCCTTAAGCCATTCAACGTTGGTAAGCTGTAATCCAGACAAGCTAGATCTTTGAGGAGATACTTCCAAATGTGCTTAGGGCGGATAGTAGAAACGACAACATTTGCATGAAAGACACTATGTAGAGCTCTCTTAGTATGAGTTAATTTCGCCTATTTCCAAGTTTCTTTGGTTAAAATACTATTTATCGTATATAATTAATAGATAAATTTTCTCACATTTACAATTCATTGCTTGGATTATGAATTTCTTGTTATATTTTTAAAATTTAATATTGACTTTATTTAAATTATCTTCCAATAACTCAAATACGAGTAACAGCATTTTTGCGTGCCAAGATTAGATAAATATGAATTAGTACTACACATATGTCTTTAATAAAAAGTAAACAATTTAAATTATGCATAAAACTAAAGAAACTCTTAATTATGTAACTGAAACAGTTTTAGTCCTTTTCATAACAGGTTAGGGAGGTTTTTTTTGAAAACCTCTTATTATCGCATTTGAGATCTCTTTTGTTTTAACCTACTAAGTTTTCAAGAATAAGAAATTTAGACAATCTGAAAAATTTAAAAATAATTTTAGAAAATGTTTTGAAAATTATTTTTAAACTAAAACTGTTGAAACTACATATCTTAATATATGTCAACTGGTGAGAAATGATAGCTGAGTTAACTTGTAGAAATTAGGTAGAATAATTAGAGTAAAATCTTCTTGTCATTTGCAGATTTTCTACAATACCTTATTGTAACAAGTATTGTCATAATCATTATTTAATATTTATCAACAACGCGATGTGTGTCTGATCCTGTATTCCTATTTAATTGATTTCTCTAACAAAATCTAACAGCTACATGGTACATGCTTAATCTTTTTAGTAGCTATTTTTCATTGAAGACAAAAATAAATAATTATAGAGTATAAATTGGATTAAGTAAACTTAGTCTGAATCTCTCTTTCTCCTCATATTTATATTTATTAAATTTGTTTAATTGTTCTATTACAGGTTTCATTTTGATTTGTTGAATGCATTTCAGTGTCTATGTAAAACATTAAGATTTATATTAATTATTTTATACCAGAACGTTTTAACTATTTCGATAACTGGTTAATATAATTAGTTTTCCTTAGTATAGAAATGTCAATTTTAATTGTTGAATTTAATTAAGAACGTGTAATTTTCATTAATTTCCTCTTGATATAGAAATATTAGCCTTAATTTTTTTCTTGATTTAGAAAAGCCAGTTTCATTGGTTTCCTTTTTTATATAAGTAGTTAGTTTAATTTAGTTTATTTTCTTAATGCGAAGAGCTTTAAATTTCTTTTGTTAATCTTTATTGTAGTTTATTGAAGATTTTGGTATTCTCATAAACCATTATTATAACCCTTCTTGAGAGATCTGAGTTACTTCAAAAACCTTTGTGCGGGTAAAAAAATACAATTCATTAAATAGTTGTTCCTTAATGCTCTTAAAGGGCACAGCAACAAAATTTGGAAATTCAAGCTCAATTAATGTGTCAACTTTATCATTTTATAAACATTCTAAATTATTGTTCCACCGTAATTAGACTTAGTTCATGTACTGAGCAGTGTTAGTCTAAGAATTAACTTCTATAATTTATATTAGTAATTCTCATAATTATTCTTGATAATAATTCAGTTTTTATGCCTAAAAATATCAGATTATCGAGGAAGGTTAAATTATTTTATGCAAGATAGGGGGATCAACAATTTAATTTATTGAGCTTTTATATTTTTCAAAATTTTCAGTTTTGTTTGGATTAAAATGTTATCATTTTACAGTATTATTTTGCCTCTAAGAATTGTTATATATTATTCGGAAATTTTTATCTATTATATGTTAAGACAAAGGTTTCACAAAATTAATAGAGATGAATGAAAATTGATAAAATATAATTATAGTTTTCCTGATAAAGGGAGAAGAGCAATTAAATGACCATAAAATGTTTTAAGTATACACATATTTTTAAAAAAAATTCGGTACAAATGATACAGGGAAGTATAAATAAAAACGCATAAAAATAAAGTTATGTATAAAACAAGAACTCATTTTAACATTTACTTTCATTTTTTTTTGGTTTGTTCTTTTCAAATAATTCATATACTGGACTGATTTAATTGTCATGATTTCCCTAACTCATCCATCTTTGTCAACTGAACCTCTTTAATCAAATTAAGTATCCAAATTAATTTACAAGACTTCCTACACTTATTAATCCATTTGTTTTGAGTAGAAAGTAAAACTTGTGACTTAATTTTCTCTCTCTGATTTCCCAGTTGGAAAATATACGTCAGCTATTTTAACAGAAATTTAAACTGGGTAGTCGCAGTCTTTTCAGAAATTAAACTGAGATCATACCATTTTATCATTTCCTATTTTAGTTTTTCTCAAAATGGTTTTTATATTTTATCACATCACCGCTTTTTATTTAAAAACAGTGTTCTATTTTCTTAACATTTAAAGAAAGAACATTTAATTCATCCAAAATCCCATCTTTCAGTAAACACATAACTTGCAAGTACAATGTTTATTCATTATTACATAAGGTATAGAAAAGTGAGTTTTCGGAGTTGATAATAAATATGAAATGGAGTAAACCAATAGAATTTTTGTACTCAATGATCTAATAAAATACATTTTAATGTTATTTAAGTAATGAATATAATAATAAGGATTGATAAATTTAAAAGGATAAACATAGTTATTATATCAGAATACTATTAAAAATTATGCATCTTAGACCTGGAAGCTCAAATATTTTTATTTATTAATGATTGCTTTGAAAATGATAAAGACTTTATAAAATGAAAATGAAATATTTTAAATATGACTTTAATTTAAATTAGTTTATGTAAAAAAATATGTTAGAACAAGCAGATAATATTATTTATTTATAGAATATAGATGAGAAACATCTGTATAGATAAATTTAAAGTGAATTACTTTAAAATAATTCTATTTATATCTGTAAAAAGAATTGTTAAAGAAAGGAAAAAGTGTGTATTTTACACTCACACACATGTCCTTAAATTAAGGATAATTCAGAATCACATTGAAATCGAACTCTTTAGATAAAATTTTATCATTAGAATTATCACTCACATCTTCAAGAAAAGTATGTAAATTACAAGAAGACAGCAAATAACATCGATTGTACATCACAATGACGAGAGTGTAAGAGAGTTGTATATAAGGAATGGTAACAAACAATTAAAATGGTTCCCAAGCCTTCTATATGTCCCTCTGTGCCACAACCGAATAGTTGTGGCTTAAATGACGAACGGGGATGATTTTTTACGTGATACAATTATCGGCTGCCTGAATGTGGGCACACTCAGAAGGAAGTATCCGAGGAACTTGGAATCACCCGAAGTGTCATCTCTAGGCTTTGGCAATGATTCTAAAATGATGGAAATGTCAGTAGACGTCACAGTATAGGTCCCCCCAAGTTACAATGCCGAATGACGATTGGTATTTTGGCATTAACTGCAAAAAGAAGCGGACGAAGCACAGAATCAGACCTTTCTCGTCAGCTATCTTCAGCCACGGGTACTACAGTTTCTAAGCAAACCGTGTACAGACGTTTTGAACATATTGATCTATACGCTCGCAGGCCTGTCAGATGCGTTACGCTCACTGCAAATCCCTGTCGCCAACGGTTAGCCTAGAGTAGAGAACATGCAATATGGACATCGTCACAGTGGGCTTATGCAATGTTTCCCAACGAGTCCAGGTTTAGATAGCTGTCTGATTCACATTGGAATTTTATGTAGAGAACACCAGGTACCCGCTACAATCAAGGCGACAACATTGAACGAGACCATTACGGTTGTCCTGGACTTATCGTTTGTGGTAGGATTATACTGGGCTATATAGCAGATCTGAATGTTCAAATCAGACCCATTACAGGGCAAATGTATCAGGGCATAATTCTAAAAAAAATATGTAAGTTTATTTAGTGATACCATTGGCGCAGAAGTTCTGCTTATGGATGAAAACGCCCGTACTTAACATTGTAGACAAATGCCTTAAATCTGAGGATATCACCGATATAGAATGACCAGCATTCTCTCCAGAGTTGAATCCTATAGAGCATGTGTGGGACATGCTTGGCCTAAAAGTTGCAGCCCGTCAACCACCTCCTACATATGTACCGGAACTTCGGAGAGCATTGCTTGCTGAGTGAAGCGTTCTTTCCCAAGATCAGCTGGATAATTTGGTAACTCTACATGCCTAGGAGTTTTACGAATTGTATTTCATCATCTGTGAGACATACAAGACATTAACTCTCATACCAACTATGTAATGGTAAGTTTTGTAAGGGAGATATTTTTTGTACTTTCTCCTGGGATCAAAAATGGTAGATTTTATGAATAGTTCATACATACACCACCTTTTTTGTTCTTTATCTTTTGTTTAGTAAATAATAAATTTTAAAAAAAATAATAATTTTTTTTCTGAATAAGTCACGTTTGTTTTGTTTCTGAACTTTTATCTGTCGGATCTGGCTTTATCCTTAACTTATGGACAAGAGTGTAGTTTCAAACACTTTAGTACGATAATAAAATTTAATTTTGCTTAAAGTTTCACTGCAGTTTAGTTACGTTTTGCAATAGAATTAATGACGTAAATATTATAAAATGCAGTAATTAGGGGAGATGATTTTTGTTGAATACTGTTTATAAATAATTACTCAAACAAGTTTTATGAAAGTTTGTGTTGCTAAGTAAAGGAAGCGATTAATAATAAAAATTGTATCAAAGTGATTTGAAATTCATATGCATCAATTTTATATTGATTTATTGTTTATTAACATTGCGCTGAGAAGCAACACGAGGGATATTGACAGCAGAAGTGGTAGTCTTGCACTTCAGTCAAGTGACAAAGATGACATTTGAATTGTCATCCTCCTCTACAAACATCCACACATGCTAACGGGAGGACATGGGACATCGACCAGATTTAACGTACATCAATCTGTACGAGAGTTCTTTAATGGTATCAGAGCTCGAACTGCGTCCACAATCGTAGGCTATCATGGCCATTAGATTGATATTAGAATATTTGGAATATAGATACTAGAATAAAAAAGGATTTATATCTCTAGCAACAATTCTGAGATATAAATTTTACTTGAGTTTATTTATTTAAAATCATTATGAATTAAGAAAGGAATAACTAAGGGAACTATATTTTTGTACAAAGACATTCCAAGGATTTCACTAATCTGAAACAGAACAAAAGTACAAAGAAAAAAGACCCCATTTTACGAGACACTTCGGAAGATAAAGGAATATAAATCCCTTTGGTGGCACTCTACAAATGCATACAGGTACACGATAAGGCATGGTAGTAATTCATTACATTGCGAGAACAATTTTCTGTGTCTTTATCCTTAATAGTGGTAAGAAACTACTAAATAATGGATTTGTTACCATATGTTAATTTATAATGAAATAAAAATGTTAGAGAATGAAAGTAAGAATCAGTTTTGTTTCAATTTTGGCTTTGAATTATTGACTGGTGTTCCTATTTTACTGCACAACACTATTTTTAAATGGATTAAGTACATTCATATGTGTTGTTATGAAACAAGTTTTGTAAGTTTCCAAGTATTTGCGTGATCTATCTGAAATTACGGTTCATCATCTTGAAATTTCTGATCGTTGATCATTAAATCATGTTAGCTGTCACTAAGTTATGATGAATTGAGATGAATTAAAATAAAGTGCTTTGATAAATATTTTCCAATACAATGATTGTTTTTTATCCGAAAATAATATTTTAAATGAATTGTGTAATGAAAAGTTTCGTAAAAGAAATTTATCTTTTTAAAAACATCTGCTTTCGAGCCTAATATTATAGTGAACTTCCTTATCAACTTTTGAAAAGGAAACTATGAAAATATAACTCTAAAATTTTTCAGAAAAACGTATATTTTTTTTTAAAAAAATTGATTAAGAATTGTTAGTAATCAAATAAGAAATAATTTTGTATTATTCTTTGCATTTTTGCTGTTTTGATTTTTAAAACTTTGCTGTCTTTGGAGCAAAATTAGAAAACAAGGGAAAAAGTTATAAATAAAATTATTAACAATATTTACATTAGTTTCTAAGAAATAAATTTTCTGTTTAGTATTTAAAGTGAATTTATTGTGACAATGATGTAAGTCTGAAAAAATATTGTATGACTAATGAACTGGACTGCAGCGTTTTCATTAAGATTTTAATATCTTAAACATGACTTAAAGTAATTTAATAAACATTTGTATGATTTCTATATAACAAAATAGCATTTTAAAAGCTTTTCTAAAATTAGATTACTTCACAAGAAAATTGACAGCATTAAAATAATGCTGTATAAAATTACCATAAAAATGAGTGACAATGACCCTTTAGGAAAATGGTGTTTTGACTTTGTATGTGATATTGAAAAGGAACATGATACGTGATATGCATTCAAAGCATAGAAGCAAGAGTTAGCAGTTTCATTCCTAAAAAGGAATAAAATTTTAAGAATAAAATGAATACTTTAAAAAAAACTGAGAACACCTTTTCTACCAAAAATATTTTAAAACTGTTTTTATTCAAAATGAAATTCTGAGATTAACCTTCTTAAAGTAAAGAATTGAGAAATTGGTGGTTAGTGAAATTTTGACGTTTTAATATGTTACATCATGGTGTTTGGGATCGCACATATTTTAAATTGGAAAAATATTTGCAAATCATAATAGTATTGTTATTAAGGGGATATTAAAATTTATTTTCTTATTTTTATTTTTATTATTTTCTTAACTCCTTCACTTAATGTATCCATGAGGCATTTATTATTCTTTGAATTAATGAAATAAAAAGTTATAATAAATGAATCTGACATAAAGTTTACGCGCTTTTGTTACAGCATTTCTTATGAAATTCCTTACCTCATACGATAACTAATTATCAAAGCTGTCTGTAGAAATTATAAGATTCAAATTTACTAAATGGGGAAAATAACGAATTCATATTCGTTTGACTTCTATGATAGTATATATATTAAGCTGTACTTAATTTGCTTTGATAATTATTTCGTTTTGACAGAACTTCCAGAAACACTTACGAAAATTATAGGACTCGTGATTATATTATAAAGGAATCATTTTAGTCTCAAACTCATACCTAGTTATGCCCCTTGGTCATAGGCATTTTTCTGAAGTATCCCATGGTTATCACTGAAAGCTCTAATTTACTCCCAAAATACCTAGCTTTTTTTTTTAGAAAGAGGCGAGGTTGTTCGGAGTTGAAACGTTATATCTGCAGTTGAGGCGTATAGAATCTGTCAAGACTATTAGCTGACGTTGTGAATAGTTATAAATAATTATACTCAATCTTTAGAAATCCTTAAAATGATTTTCAGACAATTTTAACTAAGACTTTCCTGGTTTTTTTCTTTAGTGTGTCATCAGTAACTCACAAGAATATGTTTTTTACAACGTTTTTCTGAATTTCACTTGGTGTGTGTGTGTGTGTGTGTCATCAAATTTTCGATCATTAATTTAACCAACTTCCCATCAAGCTAGAGCTTTGAAATTTTGGGAATCGTTCTTACTCGCCTAACAATGCAATATTTAGACGTTTGCGACAAGTTTTCACTAATATTTCAATAATTTTAATAAGTCAAAATATTCTTTCCTCTCGGCGCTTTTAGGATTGAGGAAAAAATTTCTTTCCCCCTCTGGGAGCACCGGGCACTCCCCACACCGCATGAGGTATCGTAAACCTTTTGTACTCACAAAGGGGAGATACTATCTCCCCTTTACTATCTACGAGATAGTAAGGGTTGCTGACTTTTAGTCAGTAATCATTCGCAAGAAAGAAAGTTTCCAATATTTGGCGCCGTGTCTTATCACATTAATTTTTTCTGAATTCTGGTTCCCATTCTTTTTTTGATAGAATGACTTACAAACTTTCAAATGCATGTTTTGATTTTATGAGTATTATGAATTTTTTAATACTCTCACAAATGTCTCTTTTTAAGTAAATTTTAAAGTTAAAAATAACTAACAGTTTTAACTAATATTTCAATAATTTTCTCTAATAAACTTACCCTTTCAAACTCAAAGTTACCCTTTTTTCTTTGCTTAGAATTCTTCCCAAGAAAAAATCAAATATCTTACTACAAATGATAGTAACTTAATTACAAATGTGCAGTTGTTATTTTTATTAATTATTTCCAATATCACTTGTAAAGGAGTTTGTAGAGACTGTTCATTCTATTTGAAAGCTATGTGCTCTTTGAATTATCAGTTCCAAGAAAACTCTACTTTTCTTCATTTTCTTACAGAATTTTTTATGCTTTGGACTTTATTTTTAGGAATTTTTGATGACATTTTACATTGAAGGCCATCTTTTGAAGCTACAAAACAAAAACATTTTTGACATCAGAGATGTTCATATACCTGTTAAATATTTCACAACAGGAAACATACCTCATGGGATTAATTTTTCCTTTTATAAAATCTTTAAATAAAACACCTAATTTTAGTAAAATGAATATCTTTCTAAAATTGAACAACCTCTATAAGGAAGTAATTTAAATATATTACTTGATCATACATAATTCAAAATACCAGTTATTTTTCATAATTTCATCAAACAGAAAGTAATTTTCATTATAATTAATTGATTGAAAGAAATCTATTTTTCATATGATTAAAAATCATTCAAATTGTGAAAAACTTTAACATTTCAGCCTTTAATCATGTGATTAAATGAATCTTTATAAGAGTACCTTCAAATGGAAATAAATAAATATCATTTTCTTTACTTTCAGAGTGTACGAATTGCAGTATTACATATAATTTTAAAAATATTATGTAATACATATATTAAATATTTAAACATAGGTCTGCTGCTACTTATCCTTTTTTTAAGTAACTTGAATCAAAATTTTAAAACGATACAAATTTTTTTTGTTTCATTCATTAAAACAACACTTGATTTAGAAATTATCAAGATTTATTTATATAAACAGTGTACTTGTAAGTATTAATTTAGATTTTGTTTCATTAAATTGTTAAAAAAAATTTAATAAATTTACAAATGTTATGTTAAATGCATTTCTCATGTTTCATGTTATAAAAAATATTATATTGATTGATTGTTCAAAAAATACAAAAATTAGTGACCGTAGGAGTTGTCACTGTTTTAAAAATGCTCCTCAAACTTGGATATGTTTAACATTACGGAGATATGGAAAATGCTGCGAGAAGTGATCCCTTTAAAACAGCTTTAAGCATAATTCTTGATAAAATGTAGAATAAAACGATATTTTCTATAACATTTAATGTATGGAACAGAACCAATGCCATTTAAAAATTTTAATATTATTATTCGGGAAAATACCCAACCAAGTCAATTAAAAAAATGTGTGATTTAAAATGATTTTATAAGAGCAGAATAAACAGAATTGAAAAAAAAAAAATCTGAATATAGAAGTTGATAACATCTCAGTTGCAAGTACTTTTATTGTGTTTTCTACTATCAAATATAGCTGAAGTTGTTATAAGTAGCACGAAATGAATTTGAAGAAAACTTTTGCTTCATTCCCCGTAACAAAATTGTTGATTGTGAAGGCTTCCGAAGAACAGTATCGAGAGACATAAATGTATCGAGAATCGTTGAAAGTAAAGAGTGCATTTTCACGAGGTAAACAAAAATGAAAAATGAAAAGCTGGAAAAATCATACGCAAATCTCACTTTAATGTCTAGACAATTCTTCCTATTTCGCGTACTTTTATTGATTAAAGAAGGAACAGATATGTATATATGTATTTGAGGGGAGGAGAATGCATATCTTCCGGAAGAAATATATATATTGAAGTCAAATGTTTTAAATTAACTTTGTAAAATAGTAAAAGTAAATGGTTCGCGCGCGTTTAAAGGGCGGAGATATCTATCTGCTTTCTGGAACGAAAAACTAAATGTGCTATTGGCATTTTCCGTAATGCGTTTCCAGATCGAATACGTTATCGTGCGAGTTATTTTTAAATGTTTCGCAAACGAAACGTAACGGTTAACTCTTATAATAGTCCATTTTAACTTCCAGTGTAGAATGTGAATAGGGATTCATAATATCTCTTAGGAAAATATCATAAGTGTTTTTCCTCTTAAACAGAAAGAAATGTCATACTATTAAAGAGTTTTATTTAAAGAACTGTTTTGCAATTGTCGTAATGTTAAAAAATATAAAAGATTTTTTTTAATATTTTGTTCGAAATGATTATTCTGCTGTATAATTAGTTTCTTAACATTCATAAAAGAAATTTCTTCGAAAGATTCGCATCACAATTTATGGTCAAATTCAAGGAGGCTGTAGGTTTATTTCATTAAGAATTAAAAATAAATTGTCGATGGTGGTAAAACATAATGATAATGTAAGGTTTCCAATAAAATTTTATGCGATAGCTGAATAGCTTTATCCTCTTCACAGTCACACAAGACTTATATTACTACTCATGAAGTCATATTCGTGAATGTACTATAACACTATTCAAGTAACTTTTCAACAGTTTGAAAATTACGTTACTGGAGATATTCTGCAAAGGCCCCTTTACAAAATACATTTCTCTAAAATGGGCTGTTGTACCATAGCGATGACTTATTTCCTTCTTTTAATCTCTTAAACTTATAGTGTGTGTTCATTATAACAATTTTTATTTTGTGTGGTTTATGATGTTTCAATAGTTACTAAAGCATATTTGAATTTGATGTATTAATATGGTTTTGATTCATTTAAAATCTTTGACATTCATTGAAGAAAGAAGGCTAAAAGTCCCATGAATTTTTTAGACTATTTTTTTTTTTATTTAATAAAGTCTTATGTTAAATACACATATTTAAGATTATGTAATTTTTTCTTACTTTCGAAGTCCTACTGGTCAAAAGATAATTATAGGTAAAAAAAACAATACAAGAAAAATATTTTTAAGTAAATAATAATCTTTTAACTTATTAATGTTACGTCATGAAGTAAGCATTTGTAATATTTATAATTTGTTTTGGAAATACTAAATGTATTCATTACCTGTATTAAGATGGGAAAAATATTAAAAATAAATTGAAATAATACAGTTAAGTTTTTGGTTAAAATTATTTAATATTTACGTTTCTGAAGCCTTAATAATGTGAGATATTGTCCTTGTTTAATGTGCTTCAGCCTCCATAAAAAATTAAAAAGATATAAAATAATTTTAAAATGTACTTAAAAAAAAATTGTGCATGCTTCGTTCTTAAATTGTAAGCTTTTGATTCAGATAGAATGAATTTATAAAATGAAAAAACAAACAGATTTCTCTCATGGTAACTTAATTTTTAATTCATTATTGTGTTCTTATTTTTTTTCTTTACGTCATTGTTAAATACAAATAGAGTGAATTTATGAACTTTACCAATTTTAAGAATCAAAATACTGAATTATATCATAATTTAAATCGTCTATAAATACTCTTTTATATACCTAACTTACATGCATTATTATAGGAAAAATTATTCGAAACATAATTGGAATACTGATTCACTGTTTCCAAAAAAAATTAAATATTTTAAATGTTATCTCCCTGTTTGTAGACTTTAAGAAAAGCAATTTTTTTTGCATTAAATAGAAGGAATATATAATAGAAATTAATAGCGGGAATAAAATTATGGGGCTTATTTGTTAGTTATATTATTTTATAAATGGTATATCATTTAAAATTTGCCTTTATAAAGGAATATTTAATATAATTAGATGTTTATTTTGTTTCAGATTTCCGAGATTGTAAAATTTAGTGCATTTTCAATTCGAAAAATATAAGCAATTTCCTATAAATGTTTCTTTATATTGTTTTAAGATTATTATATTACTTTTGAGAATTCGTAACACTTAGTAATGTTACATAGTCTAGAAACAAAATTTATTGAGTTCAAAGAAATCCGTAAATTATTACTTATTAAAAGTCAGTATTACGATTTTAATTTAGATGGCTATGCTAGTTTCAATTTATATATATTTAGTACTCTAAAACTTTTAATCTCTATTAATTCTCAATACTTCTGTTGTATAACAAAATATAATAATCGAAAGAATTAATTCAAAAGTAAGGATAACAAGCCATAAAAATAAAATATTTTTGTTTTGAATTTTTTACAATTTACTAGAAAGTATTGTTTAAAGAATATTTATGTTATATTCTAATGGAGCCACGTGCTATAAATTTGAAATGAATAATTTAAGTGTTTCTGATGGTTACCATGGAATGATTAGGTTTATTTTAAAGATTTCAATTTGCTTAAAAAAGTTACTTTACCAAATTTACATTTTATTTCTATATTATATTGGAATGCAAAATTTGTTTTGCTTTCCCCGTTGGAAAAATATTTTGTTGCTTCGAAGTCTTTTTCTATTTCTCTGTACCAGTATTGAAAATGTCAGAGATACATACACACACTAGTTATGAAAGTGTGAAACTCTGATAAAAATATAAAAAGAGGATATTGGATAACAAAAAACATGGATGCAAAAGATGAATTTAATTGGGTTATTCATCTATATCTGCTCGCGAAGGCACTTATCTGTGATGTATTTTAAAGTTAAAAAAAAAAAAAAAAAAAAAAAATTCAACCATCGTATTTCTTATACATAAATAATATCTATTACCTTTGCATTCGTTTCTTTAGAATTATTTTTTTGTTGCAAAATTAAGAGGATAAAAATTAAAACGAATAACATTCTCGAGAAATATTCTACAACATCCACATTATGCTCCTTTTAAAACCGGAGTATTTTAAATATTAGGAATACATTCACAATTAAGTACAAGTTATAACAAAATATATTATTATTATATTTTATTTCTGAAATAGTTGCATTGCACATTTTCCGTATGACAATAAATATTAATTCTCAATATATGAAACTAATGTATAAATTGACCGTATTCATTGATAAATGAATCAACAACTCTGACGCAGATAATTTCGAATTCATTTACAATGTAGTCAATGAAGTAGTGAGAGAGTTGAGTGTAACGTTGTGACATTTCCTTTACTTTTTCTTTGTCAGCCCATTCACCTTACAAAGTGAGTCTTATTTATAGAGTACCATGATTCCAGAGGACCAATTAATGATCATATCTTTCACGCCTACAGATCGCCTGCTGTCATCGATACACAGTAGGTAAGAATCGATATCGAGTGTTACACGATAGTCTTATCTTTTCGGCCGCCGTCTAAATCATTTAGCAAATGATCTCTTAATCCGTTCTGACAAGGCTTTTAATCAGGTTTCGTGACCGTTTTATGGAGGCAATAAGTGAGGAGGCTCGGCTTTATTTCGATGGTAAGTTCATGATTTGTCGGAACGGTTCGTGGAATTCCGCTTCATTATCAGACTATCAAGTCTCGCTTATATGCTGACTTATGGGAAAGAAAGGGAGAAGCCGTTAAAAATTTAAGTGGAAAGACAAGGGTAATAATTGGATTTCGACTTAAAATATATATATATCACTTATGGCGATAAGATTTTTAATGTTGAGAATTTGTTCAGTCTTATATTCTTTAAAATTTGTTTTATTGCATTATATAGGCTAATTTTGGGTAAGATTTAAATTGTTAAACTAAAATGACTTCATGCAGTATTTTGGAAATATCATTCAGTAACTTTAAATAAATTATGTTTTAATACAAAATTATGTGTAAATTTTTTAAATCTTAGTATTAAGATTCAAAGGTGCAGTAAAAAAATTTCATATTATAAAATTTGTATCAAAATTTTTTATATTCTTCTCTTTTTC
>BMAW01031047.1:404368-420455 GCA_019974015.1 Nephila pilipes | reverse complement strand
GTTTATTCTTTAAATTTGGGAATGTAACAAAATAAGAAATATGTATTTTGAAATTAACACATTTTATAATAATATGCTCTTTTAAAAAAGTGCATATTAATAAATCCAAAATAATGTAAAACTTTATTTTGGAAATTACAAATGTGAGGATCATTATATATTATTTTTATTTCTTTTTTTACCAGATATTGCCGAAGCATGTTGTTCACGAGTCAAATGTAGGAGGAGTGCATTGCTATTTTCTATCTTATATCTATTTTAAGAATGACGCGCGTGAATCCATATTAAAAAATATATTTAAAAATAAACCTGTACTTCAAAAAAAATATTTCTAGGATTTTCACTCACAATTGGATCAAATTATTAATATAAAGCTAAATAATTAAAGTCTAGCTAAATGAATTTAAATATTATTTTATTAATTGCTTTTTTTGTACAAATGCTTCTTCATTTTTGATATATATATATATATATATATATATATATATATATATATATATATATATATATATATATATATAATTGTTGAATTAATTCAGCATTAATTTGTTTTCTAAATTTTTTCATACTTAATACTCAATAAGTTTCTTTTTTAAATTCTCAAGTTAGTAAAAGTAATATAAAAATTATTAATTTTTATGTAAAATAACAACTAAAACTGTTATTAAATACAATATTAAACCATATATATATATAAATCCAATATTTTCTAGAAGTTTCATAAATTACTTTTGAAAGGTATATACAATCATGTCCACTAATTTAAGTGATACGTAATGAGTTACTTATAATATTTTTAAGTGGTAAGTAATTATTTATGATATTTTTGTTTAAAAACACATAATGTTTCAAAATTATTGATATATGAATTCATACCATGATTGATTTAGTTTTCGTTATCCAACTATTTACATATTAGCGATTAAACTTTCACTATGGCATGAACAATGCAGAATACTTACCGATAAAGAACAACAACTTGAAATAATTCCAGATATTTTTAAAGGGTTAAAATACTGTAGAAGTCGCATTATGTTACAATTTTTGAGCAGTAATTTTGACTATTTAACAAGCGAATTCAGAAAGAAAGAAAAAAAAAGAAGAATCTAATTTTATTTCATATATTTAAGTTTTTCCATTTTTAATCTAAACTTCTAAAAATTATTGAAGAGAAATTTATATGTTACAAATTGACTTTTTTGCAATTTCAAACCAAGTGGATTCATTTTTTTTCTTGAAAAAATTTCAGTCTTAGAAAAATGTCTAATTTAAAAATGTTGAAACTTTGAAATTTAAATAGCCGATTTTTTTTTATAATTTTCTAATAATTAATAAATAATTTTTAATAACCAATAAAAATGTATAAAAGTTAAGAAATAATTTTATTTGTAAGAGGTAAAAGTGTTTCTTTAATAAGTAATCGCGTACAATGTCTTAATTTCAAAGCTTTAAGAACATTCATCTACAGAAATGTTTAAATACTATTCCACAAAACTAAATTTGAATAAATTTTAATAGAAAGTTCAAATTTCAATCATACCTAGAAATATTATAAATTTCACATAGGCCTCGTTATTATTATCAATGCATTTCTTCCACAGAATTATGAAACATATCTCAAATATATAATAGTCATTGATATCTATTTTAAAGAACATTTATTTTCATTTCATGAAAATATGATGATTTATTTAAAAACCTTAATACACTCCACCATCTTTCATTTAATACGGAAGGAGCCATTTATAACATTTCAGTTTCTTCCCATTGTAAATTATCTGTTTCTATTTGAAATACGAAGCAGGAAAAATGACTTCAGCTTCAATTCACGCTTCCGACAGTGTTGCTTATACTCGTATAATGATCCGAGTTTCATTTATGCATATGATTGAGCGGATATGAAGTTTATTAATTTAGAACAGGTAATTCAATTTCATTCCAGAAAATGTTTTGAATGGAAATGAAGTTGCTAATATCGACATCTAAATTCATATGCATAAGGCCTAGGCAGGATATATATATATTTATACATATATAGATATATATAGATATATATCTATCTATATATACTTTGCGACTAAATACACAGCACACGTGATTAGACTTCAAACCATGGGGCCAGAAGGACATGACAATTGCATTCATAGATGCACAACGTCAAGTTAATATTGATTCCCCCCGTTTCAATTTAGCACGTTGTTGCCGAATATATTGATTCAATATTTATCTTAAACGGCCGAGTTAATTTAGTTCGTGAAATCACTCTCATTATTGGGCCGGTCTCTTCCGCAATTGATTTCTACGAGTTCCTCTCTCCCTCTTCAATTGTTATGATATTCTGTCACTATAGGCGAGAGAGAGAGAAACAAAATGACAGAGGAGATGGCAAAACTACCATTTATAAAAAACGAAATTCTTGTACTAATGATATCCAAAGATATCATTCATTCATTTGTTCGTGGATCGAATTTGGAATTACGAAATGATGGAAAGTAATTTCGATTTTGCTTCTCTTACTGGTACATTTTTTTTGCTTGTGTTCATCATTTACTCGAAAGTGTAGTTTAATGGTGTGTTTTGAACTATAAAAATATGTTTTTAATTTTAGTATGAATATTTATAGTTCACGCCCATTTTTCGGATTAATATATCAGTAGTTAAATTATAAATATGAGGGTCGTTCAATAAGACCTTAACAATTCTAAGGGATTATGCTCGTTGTATCGAAGATTGTTTTAAATAAACATCATAGCTCACTAGAAAGCTGTTTAAGCCTCAGTTTCTCGTATTCGTGATCATGTCATCTCTTACCCCTCAATAATTCTTAGTCATAATATTCCAGGCCGATGAGACCATCTTTATCTTTTTTGGAAAAGATTCACAGGAAGTAACTCAACGTTTTGATGTTTACTAAATTCCCTGTGTATAATGATGAATCCAGGTCTCACTACCGGTGACGCGGCAGCAATCAAATTTTGATTGGGCAGCAAATGACTACCAAATCAAAACTAACTTATGAATCGACAACAAATTTATTTCGGCTCTATTTAACAGTTTCACCACCTAAAAGTAACAAGAATATATCTTAATAATGTCCTCTCTCTTCAAATACGAGTACTTTCTGAACCATTCTCATACCAGACCAGACCATATGAAGTTTATTGTTAATCGTAATTAGAAATCTAGCCGCTATTAAGTAGGTTTGGTTTTATTAACGGCGTGCTAAAAGTAGCACGAGGGATATTGGTGATGGACCTCGTAATTTTGAACCTCAAATGATGAGGACGACACATCAGCTCACACCTCCCTCTCCTAACAACTACACCACACTAATGTGGGACTGTGAGTCTTGACATATTTAATGTGCATCAGCTACAGCTACATGGTGGATATTTAGAGGAATCAAGGCTCGAACTTACGACTTAAACCGCGACCATGACAACCAAGCTTCTATGGCTCTATTAAGTTGGTAAAGTAATACTTTATGTTAGTAAAGAAATGTATAATGTCTTAGATGCAATAATTATGTTACAATATGAATAATTTTTCCAGTTATATAATCGTTTGAGAAACATATTGATCCATATTAGTAATACATATTACTTCAAGAATACAACGAGGTATCGTAAAGTCTTAAGATTAAGTTACTAACCTTAATCGAGATAGAAACTTAATTCTTTTGCTAATCTTAAGACTTTTGCTCTTAGTCACCATTCAAAATTATACATTTATTCAAGCGGTTGTTGACTTTTCGAAGGCCGCTATTGTAGAACTCAGTAGAATGAGTAGATAAGAATTATTCCACCTCCTGAATGGTGTCATTTCTATTGCCGAATCTCAACCTCTCAATGGATTTTGAGTTTTGGTAAAAGAAAATGTCACTTGGGGTAAGATAAAGAGAATAGAGAAGATATGGCGAAAATTCAAAGTAGTGAGCTGATGCATCGCTGCGTATTAAACGGATATTTTTGCTGATTATACCACTCCATTTTCTTCAATGCGCAATTGTTCAGGAGTGTGCAATATTTGGCGTTAATGATAGTCGGACCCTTATCTATGTAGTCCGTTAAGATTACCTTACGAGTTCCAAAAGACAGATGACATTTCCTCCAGACATCTGTATCTTAGCCTTCATTGGGGGGGGGGGAGGGAAGGGAAGGTGAACCACTGTGATTCAATTCCTTGTTCAACTGTTTGGTATATGGATCACATTGATAGATCATCCATTGTTACGAGGTGACTAAAAATCTCTCGTTGTTTTCGTCTTGCTCCAAAATATTCAACATCTCCCTTGACAGATTTCATTGTGTTCGTTTCTAAAAATGCATCAGTAACCGTGGAACCCTTTGAACTTACACATTTGGCATTTATAGTGCTCCATGAGTAATTTGCCATACTTTGTCGTAACTACGATCATTTTCATTCAGGGTCATTTGGACGGCTGCTCTTCAGGCTAACAGGATACATTCCTCTACTTTCTTCATAGTGGTAGCATCGTAGGTGAATGATGTTTTTCCACATTTTGGATCGTCTGTGAGAGACATAAGGCCAGTTTGAAAACTCTTTTTTTAATCTGACAACAGTTTCATATGAGAGACCAGCTATCATTTCCATCAACAGACACCATTTTGTAGTGGTTTTGCCGAGTACTCTAAATATTGTAAAATGTAGGAACTATATCACTCTGCGAGATTCAGTTTTCTTCATTCTAAGGGTTATTTCAATCTGTGACTTCTTGAAACTAAACGGGCCAACATTAATAACTATAATTTACAACATTATATACATAAGGATCAATTAGTACGCAGAATAAATTTTACTCATATATCCTAGTAATTTCTTAGTAATAATTGAAACTTTGAGATACCCCTCATAATTCATTCGAAAAATATCAAATTTTTTAAATTTAATGATTTAGCCTTCAAAACTCTTTTTCCTACGCAAGTTTGTGCTTAAATTTTATAAATAGGTGCTTCATAAATTATTAAAAGCTGCATTAAATCTGTACATATTTCATATTATGTTTTTTCCAACCTACTAAGGATACTTAGAATAATCTCTAAAGTAAACATGAAACTCTTATAGGCCTCTGAAGAAGAGAGAAATATATTTTGACATATTTCATAAAATGCATCTCTGATAAATTATTATAACTTTAATATTTTGTTAAAAGCCTTTGAATATCTCAAGTTTTCTTATTACAGTGAGAAGAAATTAATTAAGTATGGTCCTTCTGATTTCTTATTTTTTGGCTTACAAAAGCACTTTGTCTCATAATACATGTGTAAAACAATATCCCCAAAGATATTTTTTATTTACTTGTGTTAAGCCAAATCTCATTGTTTTGAGTGTTCAAACAATGAATATTTGTTTTGGTACTTATATAGTTATCCATTTTACTACCGAAGAAACTGTTTTTATAATTGTTTAACTATAATTAACAAGCCATTTACATGCCTTTATAAGTGAAAATTTTACGTCGTCAGATATAGTTAAATACGTTATTGTTTGCAATAATTCTTATTTTATCAAAGAGGCAAACACACGCAAGTTATAAAATAATTAGCAGATAAAATTCTTTTAGGAACTACAACTCTTTTCCTCATATTTTATTTTTCGCTGGAGTTTATGCAAAAGATAACATGTATATGAGAATAAAATTACTGCAAAATTCTGCATTAATAGATTCTTTGTTGTTAAGGATGTAAACAACTCAGTGAGAGACTGTTGTCTACCGTATCTAATATATAATAAAAGTTCTTTAGAAAGATTCGGATTATACTTTGGTTGATTACGTAAGCCTAAAGAAGTGCAATCTCTGTTGTCTGAAATTATGTTTAATAATGAAAAGTATTAACTCACATTAATGAAAAACTGTTCATTTACCGACTAGTTATTCCTTTATTTCTGTTGAGGTTAACTCATCAAAGTCAAATTATTTTCTTTCAGTATATATTTAAAGAACTTCGATGATTTGACAAAAACTTTTAGAGGAAAAACTGACACTAAGGATCATGAAAGATACGAGTGTTTTATAGTTTTCCCCATTACAAGAGATTCAATTTCGTAAAAAAAAAATTCTTCGTTTGAAATAAATATATGTATGAAATTATTAGTAATAAGTAATGAAATGTAAGAAAATGAACTAATTAAAATTAAATCTTTCTGAATGAAAACTACGGAAAATGTCTTAAATCATTTTTAATTTGTCCGTTAATTTTTTACTCGATTAAGTGAATCGTAACAATACTAAAAGTAATGTTTATTGTGGTAATGACTATTGAAATAATTTGGATCTGTAATCTGAAAAATTATATGAAATGAAAAAGATAAACACAGTGTTCACCCGAGGAAATACTTTAATTTTTTTTAATTTAATTAATTATGCAATATTGTAAACGTAATTTAAGGGCTTAAAACATCATTTTACATAATAACTTAAACTCAAGTGATATTCATCTACACTGTTAGATAAATCATTTTCAAGTGTGTCTTTTAAAAGTATTTCATCTATGTGATCACAGAAATGAAAATGTTAGGATCCTATTTTTATCAACAAGTGACTCAATTCCAAATTAGCAAAGATATACAAGAAGATATCGTAAAGTCTTAATTACTAAAAAATAACTGAGAGATATTTGGAGAAAATTTACTCCAAAATATTAACAATTGTAAATTACAATTATTAATATTTACTTGTTTGGTATCTGGAAGCCATAGAGTGAAGTAATCCACAGTAACGTGAAGTTTTAATGTATCGTGAAGAATCATACAACACGAAGGGATTTTAAACTTTTAATTAATACTAAAAATACTCGATATATAAATTTAATTTTTATTTATTTATCTTAAGACTTCTCTTCAGGGGCATCATCCAGAGTTATACATTTTTTCAAATGTTTCATGACATTTTGAAGATCATCAGAGAGGAACTCAGCCAATTGAACTCTATCTTTGAATACTGTGAGTTATCTCAATCTACAGCTTTTTTGAAACAAGACAAATCAAAATAATTACTATAAAATACAACATTATGAATATAAGTGTCACACACAATTAATATGCAGATTAAATTTTTCCCAGACTGTTATTTGTTCTATAATTAAAACTTTACGGTACTCCTTATATAATGAAATTTTTAAACATTACCAAGGTAAGATATCTGGAATTATTTAAAAAAATGACCAATATGTATTTTACAATCATATGCCACTTATAATACCTTAGATTAAATATAAATAATTCTTAAAAGTTAACGTAAAATATATTTATAAAAGTTCAAAATTTCCTAAGACCACTGAATATGTATCTATTAGTGTTTTCCTCTTTCAAATAGTGATGGTACTAATTTAAAAGGAACCATAATTGCTTACAGCTTTAGTGTCAGAGCATTAAACAATTAATCGGATTCAAGTTTGAATTAATTCATGTTCTTGTTTGAAATATGGGAGGGAGAGTGGAATTTATTCTGTAACAAGAAAAAAATATTCGAGAAAGAGGTAGATACATCAGGACATGCCTATTCACTCTGGTAATTTAGAAATGACAGAAAACTTTTCTTGTTTGTTTCTCCAGGAAAGTTAAAGTGAAGATTATACAGATCACATGGTAATAGATGTAGGGATCTTTAGGTATTTTGCCTGAAGTCTGAGTGTCTGGTAGGGAATATCCCTATTAGTTCAGAGGGTGGGAAATCATTATCTTAGAATTTTTGAAAATCGCATGATTGCATAAACTAAAAGATTAAAGGAAATGGGATCACGAAATAACGATGAACTTATTATGGTAGTTTAAATATAGAGTAAATTAAGAAATTAACTTAACTTAAAGGAGCTCATTATATATATGTGTGTGTGTGTATATTATTTCATATATTTTGTTTACTTGACTTTTATTACTTTTACTTATTAAAACACACACACACACACACACACACACATATATATATATATATATATATATATATATAACAGTGCAAAATTTATAAAACATTCTCACTAAAGTAATATATTACCTAACTAAGTTTTCTGTTAATGTATTATTTAAAGCAATTTTATTTAATTTCTGATACAGCAAAAATTTAGGTATTATTTCTCAATATTATACACGATGTATTAAATTTATTTTGACAGACTTTTTGCAATAAGAATATATTATGCTTTTGAGCTAAAAAAATTAAAACGTATTATCTACTAATTTTTATTACAGAAACTATTGTTTATTCTGCAGCAATTGAGGCTCATTCTAATGTCATCTCAAAATAAAACTTAATTTCAGCAATTACACATCTCCGATATAATAGCCTGCTTTTATTTCAATATTGAAACTATTTTTATTTTTTGTGTTTCAATAACATTGATCTGAATTTATAATGCAAATACAACAAATGAAAATGGGATATTTTTAAAAAGAAAAACTGAAGGTTGCGTTTTAGGAAGTAGATATAACTAATTAACATTTGGTCAAAGTTTATTTGCTTCATATTCCTCTTTTTACCTCTCTTTACTTTTGTGACATAATTACATAAAAATAAAAAATAAATAAATTTAGTTAGTGGTAAACGAGATTTTGATCTGAAATAACTGTCGGATATATTTCTTCCATATGTTAATTTCTTCCAAGCAGAAATTGAATTGTTACCCTTTTCTATAGTCCAATCCGTTGTAGATATTCACTTTCCTATGGAACAGGCTCATTAAGTAACTGGAAATGAAAAATGATCTTAGTAAATTTCGGGGCTACCATCCATTCGTGTCCCCAAAGACAAAAACACCATTACCTAGAATCGTAATAAACTTGCACAGCCACCCCCATTATTATTACAAGCGTTCGAAACTTCACACATAATTTATCAGATGAGACGGCACCTAAATTTTCCTACAATTTACTCAGATCACTCTGGCTGGTTATCCAAGTTAAAATGTCGACGCCTGCATATGCTAAGTATCGTAATAATCGCTGAAAAATAAAGAGAAGAAGCAGAGTGATGAAAAAAGGTTTTGCGAAGTATTTCTCCCTGTCACTAACTATGTTCCGAAAATAAACCCACCAGAAATCCCAGGGGTTTATCGTATCCGGCACAAACTCGTCATAAATGATAGGATTCCCCAAGTTTTGGATGTTGCTACGGGAAACCAAAATCAAGCTGTAAAACGAGTACAGAGTTGAGGTTATAATTTATGGTTCTTAGGGGGCCTACCATATATGTGCGTAATAGATACCGAAAGCTGTGTAATTGAGTTCAAGGGGCGTATTGTTGAGTTAAGGAGAACAGATAATAAATGGAGATTTCAGCATCTGTCAGAAAATAAGGTTTCAAATCAAACTTCTGAAGGAAATACCATTGGAAATTTATAACTTCAAAGTAAAAAGTATGAGGATAGCTGGGTTGTAGGGTCAACCAATTAGAAAGAAGACTCAAATATTGAAATACATTAATCTGCTTTGACTAATTTTAGTAATTGTCATACATATTCTTGGATTGATATTTTGAATGAAAAATATGTTTCCCAGAGCATCACCTTGATTTAAAATAGCTCAGTAATTTTTGTTAAAAAGTTAAACAAGCCAATGTATTCGTAGAAAGCTTTTCAAGCAATATGGTAAATTACCATCAAGAAAATTATATTACAAATTTTTATCATAAAATGTATTCATTCTACAGAAAAATGTGAATGAAATAAAATAAAGACAATATTGCTTTCCCAAAGAAAAAATAGTTTGATTTTTTAGTTATCTTATCAGCTTATAGGTTAACTTACTGATGCAATATATATTTGACTTTCTACGTGCTTATCCTTATTCCCAGAAATATTGCAATACATTTTAACAAAAATAATCACTGTATTCATATCAAATCATTATAGCTTTTACAAACGATATGAAACCAAGGAAAATTGAAGAAATTAAGGTATTTATATTATGGTTAAAGATATATAAAGAGAAATAATACTAATTATTCCCGTTTAAATATATTTTCTTTACTAATTGTTAATACTTCCTCTTTATACAGGTTTCCATTCAGATGCTTTGCTTTAATTTTTGATTTATTTTTTCAGAAACTATAATCTCCCCATTAAGCTTAGAAATATTTATTTTCTTAAATAGTAAATTGGCACAGCAGTCTCATTGATATTTAACTAACAAATAACCCAGTTTTTCCTTTCAAAAACGGAAATCAACAATTAAATATTATTATATTATGATTTCTAACATTTATAATCTGTTGTTGGAAAACTAAGATTTTGTAGGATTTAATTCATAAAATAATGTAGGTACGCAAGAAAATTAATAAAAACATGCTGTTTCTTAACTTAAGAGAATTATTTATATTATTTTGCAAAATCATTTAGTTACCACACAATTTCATGAATTCTAACCTCGAACCTGCGTGCAATATTTCATTAGTACAATTCATTGTTTCAATGATCATTCCCATGAAAGCATTAAGATTTTATGTTATATAAATTCAAACACTTTTACATTAGAAATGCATGAACGAAAATTTCTTATGAGCTTTTAAAAATGTGATGTTTGATTTAAACCAGTTTAAAATATTTTACACATAATCCAACAATCTACTTATAGCAGAAATTAATTTTTTTTCACTTTTAAACCATTTTTATTACGAATTTAAAAGACAAAAAAGTTTTAGCATAGTTTTCTACTAAATATGACATAATTTATGTTTTGAAAACTCTTAAGAATGCGATCACTATTCAAAACCGAGTTGTTTATTTATTCTACAAAAGGAGATAACATCAGTTTATGTGTATTTGACGGAGAATAATAAATCTTTGTAAAAAAGTGTTAGGGAATAAAATGTTTGCATTTATATGTAATTTTATATAAAAAAATCTATGATATTTTTATGCTATGAAAATTATTGAGAAATTTATTTCTTATTGCTCTTTAAAACCACAAAAAGTAAACTGTTTAATTTGAATAAATTGTATCTTATTCACTGAAATATGTATGCAACATTTATTGTTTTTCGTTTAATCTTATATCATTTATCTTCTTCAAACTGTCATAACTTAATTCAATGAAAATTTTTCTTTATTTTACTGTCCCATTAGAAAAATGTCAATTAATTGCAAGCATTTTTACGATAGATCTTTGCTGATACCGAGTTTTTCTTATGAGTTGTATACATCGGAAATGATTCAACAACTAAGGAAAACTCCATGACTATCTTTTTTTGTCTTTAATCAGGAAATCTAATATCAAAATTGTATTCGAAAGCTGTTATAATTAGGTTTTGATTTTTGCAAATTAAATGACGAATAAATTGTTGAGAAGGAAAAGAAAATAGATCTAATCTTCAATGGAAAATTTTCCATTCAATATAAAATAGCTAGAGAGACATTGATTATATTTTATAATGTCAAAATTTTAACTTCTTAACAGAAAAATTTATTCCCAAAAAAATAAAGAAGAAATTCGGAACATAATTTAATTATATTAACAAATAAATTTATGAAACAAAAATTTAAGGAATTCTTGCAAAATATTTGACAGTACCCTAATGACATGCAATGCATTTTTTGCATATTTACAGAATTTGAAGTCAACTTACGAACTAACTATAGTTCTGGTTTACCAAACTATTTTTGTTTAATTTATAAACAGTATTTCTTACCATATTTGTGGAATAATATTATTTTATTAATTCTAAGAAAAATATTGTGATGTTTTTAAAGATTAATGAAAATTCTCAAAACTACTCGTCAAAAAAAGTTGCCCCTAGAAGAATTAGATTGAAATGATATTTGAAAATAAGTTAGTACTCACCAGCAACAAGAAAATATTAAACTTCGAGCGTGAGTATGACAAAATTTATTGTTTCAAAATATAAAATCAGAGCAATTTTCATTGGATGATGGGTTGCATTATTTTTAATGCATTCTGATACACTTCATGGAATGGAGACTTAAATGCTAATAACGGTATCTTGATTCAACTCCTCCTAAGCAGATTGACCTTTGGCATATTAGTCTTTCAAATTTTGTGATAGAGGTGGAAACTTAACAAAACACCTTATAGCATCCCATAAATTTTCTATGGGTGACCAGTCTGGTGATGATATTGGCCACGTCATAATATCTATGGCTGAGAGACAAACAGTTGAGATGACACCCATATGAACATGAACATTGTTCTGTTGAAATAGAGGACTGGGATGGAATTTATAAAAGATAGAGGTTTGAGTAGCAGTTAAAGAACCTCACGAACGTACTTATGAACTCTCAAAATAGCTCTGATAAAGACCAACTGCGATTGGGCATAGTACTAAATTACCTTCTATGCCATTATACCCTTCTGTATGAATGTATGATAAGGGATAATAAGTCATCCATAAGTCATGGGGCTGACCGCGTTGCCTGCACGTGAGTATGATTATCATCCTCACGAAAACTAAAGCGAGGTGTATCACTAAAGATGACTTACTGCCATTCCTCATGGCTCAATAGTCCTCATCCGTGGTCCATTGCAATGTTAGACATCGTTGCTATCGTGTCAGGGGTAATCTCTGTATTGGTCTTCGTAGAGACAATCTCGAAACATTTAAGCGTCTGCTAATGGTACTGGTACTTACAGGATGATACAAATAGGGCATCATTATTCGTTATAATGTTCGGAATGGTGACTATTAGTTTGCTTTGTACTTCTCGGAAAATTCTTCAATATTCCCAAATTGTAATTCATGCAGCTGTCCCTGATCCTACTTGTCGTGAGCGATACTTTCCTGGTACTTGAATCCCCCATTTTTCCAAAAACACTTTTCAACAATGAAACTGTAACACAAGAGAGATCGATATGATTCATAACCTAACATTATAACCATCCGCCTTCAAGCAATCCTATGATCCAACACTTCTCAAGAGCTTCCAACGGTTCAAAAGACTGTCGCCTTTTTCTAAAAGACATTCTAAAACTCTAAGCAATAACTTTAATAATAACAGACTTTTAGAATCAAAATTAAGCACTATGGAAGTCCTTTTTTAAAGGCCCTTAGTGGCACGGAATGTCCCGAGTTTGCTGGCGTAAGTGGGGCCGATGCATCTAACAAAGTCGAAACAACTTCTAGACTTTCATTTATGTACCTTGTTTAATTCTGGATGCAACTTTTTTTTTGAACGATGAATGTATTTACTGCGTTTTTGAAAATTAAATAAAGTCTTGTTAATAATACGGATTTAATTTAGAATATTAATTCTTCCCAATGAATTTCATGTTTGATATTATAATTATTTTTTTAAAATTCTATGATCAATCATTTTGAATTGTAGCGGCTTAATGTTTCCTATTATATATTTCATGCTGATATATATATATATATATTCCTTTGAAAAGTTTCGTACCATTCCTTAAGCATTTTAAGAACTACGTTTACCTTTATACTAAAAAATGAAAGAATAATTTTATGGATTTTCTTGTGTAATGAATTGTAAGCAATACTCTGACTCTTAGATTATTTTCCTGAGATAAAGTAATGTTGAAGTAACACAATATACATATATCAAGATTGATATAGCAACTATTATATGAGAAAATTAGGAACTAAAATTACTGATATTTAAATTAATAAATAAAATAATGAAGGGTAAGTTAAATATTTTTTTTAAATTTAGTTTTTTGTCGCAGTCAGAAAATCTTGGATGGAACTAACGTCTATTATTTTTGTTTCAGGTAAGTGTGTCTTCTTATGAATGGAGTCCTTCCAGCAGCATAAAATGAGGGTTTAGTTTAAAAACAGATAATTTACAATTTTTTTTTTTAAATAAGATATTTATGATTCTTAAATATTATTTTAGAATGAATCTACATTATCTTTCTACATATTACTCCACAATTATCCTAGTTTGTGGGATGAAATGTGTGTGGAACATCGAACATATAACATTTCATTGAGAATCAAAAATAATTTTGAAACTTATCGCAATTAAATTAATAAATTTATGATTGTTTGTCGAAAACTTTATCTTTGTGTACCCAAGATAAACTCGTAACTCAATAGTAATACGATGCTCTAAGCATTAAATAAGTAAACCATCTGTTTTGACTATGAATAATATTTAGACATTTTTACGAAAAAAAGGTTTAACAAATTACAATATTTACTTTATTTTCTAGATTTCATGATAGTAATATTTCTTTAATTTTAAAAATAATATTTTGTAAATGAAAATAACAAGATTCGAACTTAAAAATATTTGTTCGATTTATTAAAAGTTCTCTAAGGCAAAGAAATACATATTAATTTTTATAAATGCACAAAGTCACTCTGTTTTTACATACTGTTTTTACACTCAAACCCTCTGAACATGAAAAAAATATGGTCATCAAGAGGTAAGAATTTTATATTCTCTAAGAGGACTTTTCATTTATATTTGTGTATATAAAAAGCATAACCTTCCAACTTTACATTTCATTAGAAAAACAATGAACAATGAGTTGAATTCTTTTCCCAAGAATATTTGAAAAAATATTCTCATCATTAATATAAGGAATGTTTGTTTCCCAATTGTTGAATGATAGAGGGGATATAGTTTTTTTTATATGAGAATGAAAATATACACCGTCATTTTGTTTAGAATTACCTGACACCAAATTTACATTTTTATTGAATCGCATCTGGTTTTGTATATATTAATCAGTATATTTACTATTTCCTTTTTTATTGTTTACTTGTTGTAATAAAGCAAGAAAAATATATAAGTATGCTTAAATTTAATTTATACTTCCTTTTAATTGATCATTTAAATGGAGGTATAAATGATCTAATTAAAAGGAGTTATAAATTAAATTTAAACTTACCCATTTCTTTTGAGTAAGCTCCATTAGAAATTAGAGCTTTTGGGTTCCATTAGCTTTTTTAATACAAAATATATTAATACAACTATTGTTATTAACAAATAAATACGCATTTAACATATTTTAATCATTATACTTGAAATCCTAGCTAGGATATTGTTTCTAAAAAATTAAACGCTGAATTTTCAGTTATGAGTCCTATGAATAAAATGCAATTGATTACAACTACATTTCTAATTCGCACCTGTTCCTCATCGCATACAGAATATATTTTTGCTTGCATAACCAGAACACTTGCTGAAAAAACTATAATGCACAAGAACGATTTTTGTTTGTCTTACTCATTTGTATATCTCACCAAATAGCCAATGTGATATATTGATTGATGAGGTTTGTTAAGATGTATAATATCAGCAGTAAACTAAGCTTTTATACACTGAGGTTGCTGCTCTTTTATAGCACCATCTATCAATATTACTTGATTGATATAGAATTTCTAAATATAATATGATGGAGCGAAACATTTCTGAAAAATTCTGAATATCCCTCCAATTTTCTATAACCTGTTGCATTCTTAAAAATGTCCTCATTGTAGGTTACATTCACAATGAGAAACTAAGATTATAAAATCATTTTATTTTTAGTTTAAAATTTAGTCAGAAAAACATTTTTCTATACCTCTAATTGAGTTTAAATACATGCCCATCACAAAAATATTTTCATTGTTTTTCTTTGACAATATGTATTATTAAACCGAGAATGAGTAAATCATTTAGGACCGAAAATTTATCGATAAATGTAGTTTTACAGAAATCTTAGCTCCATGATAAGAAAGTTCATGTCCTAAACTTGCGAATAATAATAACGCATATATTTAATAGATTTACATTTAGCAAGATAAAAATGTTATTTAAAATTTTCCCTATTCTCATCCCCCTTTCTTTAGTAAAATTGACTTCAAATAACTTATTTTAGTAGTATTTTACAATCTGATATAAAATTAAGACCCATAAGTGGGTGTAATTTCGATATTATTTGCTGAGATTACTTTACGAGATCATTTGAAAAACAATAGAAAAAATCACAAAGAACTTGTATAGTGAAATGGGGAAATATATACAAAAATAATTCGGAATAGTTGATGTTCTACTTAATGATGAATGTTTGATGTTAAGTATTCTAGTAGACATTAAATTTTAAATTTCGTGCAACAATAAAATGAATATATATATATATATATATATATATATATATATATATATATATATAT
>BMAW01031047.1:380494-404358 GCA_019974015.1 Nephila pilipes | reverse complement strand
TATATATATATATATATATATATATATATATATATATATATATATATCAAACTTAAATTAAAATTATAAATCTAATGTAAAGTAAGCAATTATTGAATCAAGTTTATTAGTGGATTGGAACCCCTATTCTACTGAAGCCTAATAATATCAGACCACAGCAAGAAACACGTAATGCATAATAAGAATGGAGATTATTTCCTTTAAGAAATTGAGCTTTTAAGTTCTCACGTAATACAAAATTTAAGAAAATTAATTACCACACACACACACAACTCGGATGTCCTTCCTTCACTTAATTTAGACTGAATTATCTTATGATACTATACATCGATATTCATGGAAAAAATGTGTTTTAGTCTGTGTTGATTTAATAAGCAATTTTATACACCCTTTTTGACACAATATTACTTTTCAAATTGATGAAACAATAGAAATAAATACATTCTTCTAATTAAAATTTGTAATATTTGTTTAAGAGAAATTCCACTTTCTCTTAAATAAAAACCTTAAATTCTGATAAAAAAAAATGCACTATTTTGAATTATCAGTTGTTCAGAGCTACTTTAATTTCTTTAGTAATAAAAATAGTAATATTTTAAAATTCTGAGTTTATATATTAATAATTTTGTTATTAAAATCCATGTTAGTTCAAATCTTTATCATTAAGTAAGATTTGTTTAAAACTGTTTTTTAGTGTACGTTACATCATCTAATTTAAAATAAACTTTTATTGTACAATGATAACAGTTTCAATTGTTATTGCTGAAAGGAGAGCTTACGAAACCTTAAATATACAACTATACACTTCTCTGCAATATTTTTAATCAAACGAACATGAAAAGGAATTAAATAAACGTTTTTTGCTTATCCTATAACTAAGATGAACATGACCTTGAAGATATTCCTGAGGTTTTCTACACTGTTTTTCAATATTAAATGTCTTTAATTTTTTTCCAACTTTTGATAATAACTTGTTTCATTCATAATTATCTTAACTTTGATTTTATTCGATAATCATCATCTAAAGTTAATCTTTGCTTATTAGTAACGACTGCCATATAAATAAATCTGTGGTAAATGATTTTACTTAAAAATTAATAAGTAAATATGAATGAAATCATAACAGAGCTACACTTTCAATTAGAAAAATAATTTGATTTGCGATAGTTGATCTTATGATACAAAAAAATACTAATTTTTTTTTTCCAAATCCATGTACTTCAGGTTATAAATTTGAATACTACTTTTATCAAGACTATACGAAACTATGGGGTACATTACAGACAAAATTATAGGAATATACAAATATAAGCACAATATCTTGTCATCATTTTTATTGCTTATGATCCAGTAACAAACCTTTAAAAGTTTCCGCAAAAAATGCTGCGAATATTTTAAGGTATAATACTTTTCCCCAGATATGTCATTTTTGAATTTTTTTAAAAATATTTTGTTCTTAATTTAATTTAATAACCCATTGCTCTTCCTTAAGTATATTGCTTAACTTAGCTTAAGATAACAACTTATGGAAACTTTTCCATAATTAATCCCGAATGAATATAAATATATATTCTGTATAATTTACATCAGATAAAATCTAACTAATAAAATCAAAGCAATACGGGAATGAAGTAATTGAGAATAATCATAGAAAAAGTTTAGTCATATATATATATCTGTGTGTGTAAACAAGAACGTATCTGAAGTCAACTAAATAGTTTAAGTTTATTGAACTAAATAGGCGAAAATTTCTTAACGGAATAAACAGAAGGAAAATAAAATTAGATGCAACACTTATTTTGGTCAATTACCTTTATTTTTCCCGTTATTTTCTGTACGCCCCTTCTGATTTCGAAAATCACTTTTTCCTGCCTGTTTTATTCCTTACAAGTAAAGGGAGAAAATAAATGTTGAGGCTACTGAAAGTCTGTCGCAGTGTGTTAAATGAAAGAAAAGGTATCTAACTTCTTCAAAGGTTATTCATTTTCTTACTTGTAGTGATTTTCTGTTTATATTTCAAAGAAAATAGGAGTAAACATACATAGTTAATTTCTGAATTAAATAAATATGAAATAAATTACTATCAGCCTTTAATTCTTCGTTTTTAAAATTTAATAATTTTTATTTGCAGTAGTGTTTTCTGTCTCAGACTGAAGCTTTATTTTAAAAATTAAAACGCTCTGATTAAATCATTTGATTGTGATTAAAAATGCTCCTAACACTCTATGAGACGTATCTAAGTTTTTCATTTCACAGTAAAAGATCACTGATTTTGTTATTTATTCTTTTAAAATATTTTAATACGTACTGCATTTTTCTGAAAATTTGTATGCATATATTATACAATGCTTTTTATTTTTATTCCATTGTCACACTGTAACTTAAAGCATATTTTATAACAATAATCTAAAAACCGTTTCTTATTGGCTGAAATTACTATTATTACTGTATCTTATTGCTTAGCAAATACAAAATATATCCTGAATGGATAAACTGATAGAAAAATATTTCCTCTAGTGTTTTTAAAGTACAGTGAGTAGTAATGTGAAAATTGTGATAAGATAGCTCATTATAAATGATGTCACGCTAAAGCTATTTCATAAAAAGAGCCCGGTATACATCTTAACAGATATATAAAAAATATTTATATAAAACCTTGTGGTGACATTTTCAATCAGTAAAGAACGGTAACTTTTTTGTTATCTATTCTTTATTTGTCGCTTGTTCCCTTTTGGGTAACTAAAAACTTTTTCCAAGTTTTTAGTTGCTATACTAAATCATATAACTATTCCAGTTTCACATTCCAAACTATAACTATTACCGTTTCGTTTCAAAAATTTATAACTACTCACGCTTTTAAACTAGATACTTATTCTATGTATTTTTGTTAATGTTTACTTTTAGATATATTGAACTAAAAATATACATTTGATAAATAGCAGAGATAAGTGTGACATTTCTCGTTCAAAAAATGTAAAAAAAAAACTTTCGAAGAGAAAGATAAAATATTACTTAAACACTAAACTATATTATTTATTTAATGTATTTCAACAATTCTTTAGTTTAAAATACATTAACAATTTGAGAATTAAGAAATAAGTAAGACTGAATTTACTTTTTACGCATACATTAATAATGATTACTTTAACCAAATGTGAAAAAAAAAATGTCAAAACTATTAAATATATATATATATATATACATATCAGTATAAAATTGATTCTTTGTAGAGATATTAAAAGAGCTTGAAATGTATTTCCGCATTTTTTTCCAATATGTATGGAAGTTATTATCTTACTGTTTATTTTTCCATAAATGAAATCATTAAACTAATATCTCGTCCATTTTATTCAACCAAAATGGAAATGTTTTAGTTGTAATTTTTCAACTCTTAAAATGTATGTTTCGATCAGTTATTAGTATTCAGATATTTCACCATGGAAACGCTAAAACATCAAAAATACTTTACAAACAAGAAATACTTGATGTCAAAGTTTGAGTTTTGTTGAAAACCGTTCGATATAAAAATTCATATACATTATTAAGAAAACGCAAATTTTTCTATAATAATTTTATAAATTTATCGATTTTTGAAAAAAATAAGAAATGAGTGCAAAATTTTCACAGTGCCGGTAACGGCTCTTAAGCTATACATATTTTGAGACAATAAATACTGCTAAATATTTTTCTTTAACATATTTCAGAAGTACAATATACTGTGAAAGGTGTAACAAAAGCGTTCTTAAAATCCACTACTATTGAAATGTGTTATTATTTTCAAGAATACAGATGAATGGAGAGAAATTCACTTAGTGCAGTCGTTCTTTTGTATTTTTTAAAAGCAATTTTTTAAAATTTACTATAATTACAATTAAGTATATAATTCCTAAATTTTTCCTCCTATATCATATATATTTACGTCATGCTAAAACCATTTGTAGTTTTTGATATCTAGCTTAATCTTATTTTTTCTCTATGCTTACCATTGAATGAATAGATTGTGTTAAACTAATATTCTTTTAATTATTCAAATACATTTTGAATGTGAAAACATTTCAAAACCTTAATTTTCTTCTTAAGAAAATGTTTCAGGGAAAGTAATCATTAATACACAAGAAAGAGTTCTTTTAATTAAACATTATTCAGGACAATTTACGATTACTGTGAGTGTGGTAATGTTTTCTCCAGAAATAACTTCCTATCTTACAAAATAAAAGTTTCCCTTGGCCACTCAATGGCATGTGCCTTGACAACGTTATCCAAATATGGAGCAAGATACCAACTTCTTGTCATTTTTGTGTTCTGTGTATATATTCCCTCTTTCGACACTTTCGTTCTTTCAAACTGCATAAAAATGCGCATTCAACAATGTTGGAAGAATGACAGCAAGATGAAATATCACCGTGGCTAACTTTGCTTCCCAACTAAAAAGAATTCCATGACATGTTCTTACCTTTAAACCTTTCCACTACCTAGTCTCGATTATAAGGAGAATCAGAGCAAATATGGTCTAAGTCAATAGCTTAGTAATCATTTCGTTTAATTCACTCGTTGTTTTTAATTATATTTTAGTTCGCATAAAGCAAGATGTTTCTCAAAATTGTAAAAATAAGATCTTTTTATTTTTGTTTTGTACCATTTACTGCAATAAGTAACCTAAAAAGTTACAAAAATTTATTTCGACGTCATTTTTACGACCATTTTATGCGATTCAATGACCCGAATTTTTGAAATATTTTCCTTAAACTTACACATTTCTTTCAAAAATAAAATATTCCTGAATTACGGTAATGGATATAAACTAGGAAATTGAACTCTTTGAATGCTATACATTTTTATGACGTGATTTCTGAGGAAACAAATCCGGTAATAATTCTTGGTGGCATTTGGAGATATTCATTTCTGTATGCCACAAACTAAGAAATCTAAAATCTAACTTCTGTTTTAGTGGTCGTAACTTTTTGCTGATTTAAATTTATCTTACACACTTCTCTGTCCTTAAGCATGTGAATATAAACTATTGATATTAATTGGTAAGAAATAATAATAAGCAAAATAAACAAATGGTAATAAAAGAACATTTCATTAAACCCCCAAGAAAAGCAATTAGTGATTAACGATTGGGGATTAAGTGACTGTGGACCAAGCAAAATTCCTGCAAGTAAAATCCTTTTGCCTTAAATGGATTATTATATTTCCAGTACATAGCTACACATCAGTAAGCGGATGAAGTGATGAAATAAGGGCATTCCTTGCAGGAAAGAGATTTCTTTTATAATAAAATGTGATGTTCTTATTTTAACATGCCTTTTACTTTTACAAACATTTTAGTACAGCTTAAAAATAGTCACGGTTGGACAAAGTTAAATTCTTGATCATATACATATAAAAATAAATGAGTTTAGGAATAAAATGTTTTTGAACAAAATTTGTTGTAATATTCTATAAGTTTGATTAAGATTAGGAATTGAACTTTTTTGAGCGGCAGGGCTTAGGACCACCAATAGAAACATGAATTTTATTTTTTTATCAGAAGTTAATCCGTTTAGACAGTTAAAAAATTTAAATAATTTTAAGACCAGTTTCCTGCCTCTATGATTATCTTAAGATCCTCATCATCTATGATCATCTCTTTTTGAAAAAAGGTTAATAGCAATATACGAGTAAAATTCTGCAATATTTAATAATCAAATAAATTAATCATATTAGTCCCTTACAATTTACTTATTGTATTATTCCACATTTCTATTTACGATATCCTTTAATCTACAATTTAATTTAATCTTTATTTCATTGTTACCAAATTTTAATTTCAACAAGATAAACATAGAAACTGCCCCATTTCAATAAAACAACTATGTATCATATATTTTATCAGTTTCTTACCTGGCATTTGATTTGATTTCCAAAATAGCATAAAATAATAATTACAATACCTCATGATATATAGTTAAATTAAAAATTACATTCAGGTATTCTAAAAAGTGGATATCAGAGGAGAATTTCGTAATTATGAAAGGGAACAGCTATCTTAACCTCCTCAGACCCAAGGTAGATTTTGAACCATAAATTTTAGAATAATTTGTATCAATTGGTTCAAAATACACGAAAAAGTTCTGAAAAAAATTATTTTAATATTTATTTTTGAGAAATTAAGTGTCTCCTGTTAGAGGCATTGGGATAAAGTTACATCATTATGTTAATTTAAAATATTTCTTTAATCTTAATTTAATGAGTAATTCATAAAAATTAGCATAATGAGCATAATGTAAAATGAGCGTAATATAATATTTGAATCACAAAATATTCCTGTCCGAATTTTTTGCAGAAGAGTCCTAATTTCCAAAATTTATCATTCGTTTTTTCTCTCTCTCTCTCTTTATCTTATGCTATTAAATAATTTCTCAATTTTAAGTTGTTTATTAACGAAAACATGTGATTGCCAAGAAATTTTGTCTGCAAGTACGGGAGTTATAGTTTATTCTGCCCAATACATCTGAATTCTGAGAAATTTTAAATTCTACATTATCACAGTCATCACTAATTATGTTTCATTTATTTTTTGGCAGATACATTGACCCAATGTCTTCTACAGGTAACACTGAAATAACAACGTTTTTAATCAGAAGTGGGAGATTTTAATAAGAAATTAATAATGCTATATATAAACATCAAGTTTAAGGAATTCAACAGTGTGTTTAATAGTCTTTTAATGCACAAATAATAAAAATTATGGACACTTAGAGATGCACAAGCGATTTTCTTTCTCTCGGAAAACACCATTTTCATTTTACCATAAATAAGTTATGAATGTAAAATGTTCACTAAAAATAATTCTTTTCAGAACTACCATCTATTAACAAGAAAATTAACTAATTCTGGGTACCTATGACGTTTTTTATTTAGCTTAGCAGCATATTTTGAAAGTGTTGTTCAGTGTATCCTACAGACGACGCTGGGATCAAGGAGGTTAAAGTTGAAAAAAAAAATGATAACTTGAGATTATTTAGTTCACTTGTTTCTAAGTTTCATTTAAATTGCAGATTTTTTTTAGTTATGAATTGAAAGTTTATTTACAATTTTAAGTTTTTACATATTACATGAATAAATGTGGTGTTTTTTTTTTTTTTTTCAAAAAAATGAAGGTTTTCTTGTCTTTCTTTTAACACGATATTGATTCATATCTGTTTTCGGTCACTTCATATCTAAGCAAAATTTATTTAGATTTTCTTCTTTAAGAAGAAAATGTTATTCTAAGGGGTAAGAAACTAAATTATTTTCAAGTCTCCTGTGAGTGACTTTGGCCGAATTTTTAAGATCTTTAGCAAAAGCAGGTTTGGATTTTATTAGTGAAACAATTCTTCAAAAACTTAATTTTTTTCACTATATGCACATTCAAATGCATAGTATTGTTTATCCATTCTTCAAAGGATTTATTTTCTCATTTAATTAGTGTTGAGAATCTAAGTGTTTAAAAATGAATATTGCTTCTTAAACTCTTAAACAAGGCGTTTGCCTTGTTTTCAATAATAAAAACACAAGTTTTATTTCATTTTCAAAGATTTATAATATCCACAGAAATTTTTAAAGCATCTCAATTACATTTGTATTAATATTTATTGAGCAGAAATGTCCATTACCTTTTTTAACTAAAAATTTATTTTATAATTTTATGATGACCTCAAAAGTATTAAACTTAAGGCGATATTCGAAAATTATATATAATAATCATCTATAAAAAATTTAAGTAATCTTTAGAAAGTATGAATATGAAATGTTTGCTTATGCTTTCTGTTTTCTTTATTGAATATGATATGTATTTCTTTATATGACCGTTTGTAAGTGCATATACGTGAAAGAAATTATTTAGTAATAATATAATATTAAGATTTCTTCAGTTTTCGCTTACATATTTTTACACAAATCTACTCTTATACACAATATGCTTCTTAAGTTCATTAATATATACATATATATATACTCATGCTAATTATCCAATTAATTTTATTAATAGAAATTTAAAAAAATAGTTATTTTAATATTTAGTTTTTATTTTACTCACTTAAAAATATATTTTTCACTTATAATTATTTTTAAAATACAGTTTTATTTTTTTCATTTTGCTCACAAGATTTTTTTTTGTTTTTGTTTTTTTGCTAGTCTTAAGCCTCGTATTACATAGTTATTTGCAACTGTATTATTTTTATCTGATAAATGGTATTCCCATATTTGTTTTCAAGGCCAGAAAAATAATTTTTAATATTTTATAGTTGTATGGTATTTGTATTCTAAGATTTGAATTTTTTTTGTACTTATTGTTCATGTACAGGATTGCTCTTCCTTTTTTACTTTGTTTATTGTGTGGATTTTTCAAGGTTTTAATACTTTTTTTGGTTTCTAACGTTATTTGGTCTAACAGTTTTTGAAAAATATATTATCTTATAATAGACAGAAAGAGCTCTGTATTTTTATATAAATTTTTTGAGTAAATATTTGGCTTTTAAAACTAGTTTAGACTTACAAATCTGTCATAAGACAGCTTTTGAATTTACGAACTTTCATTCCCTTTTGTTGTTTATTTCTCCAATTTACTTTCATTTTTTTTCTAGTTCAGATATATACTTTTGTTTGTTTTGTAGTTTATCTTTAATGCTTATTTTATTATTTTCTTTAAATTATATTTTCTTTTTTCATTTGTTTGGTGATGTAATTTATGTGTTCTTAATTTTTGTTTTTCTTTGTTTTGCAATTAAAAAATCTGTTCATCTTTCTTTTATAATCTAGGTAGCTTTAGTAATTTTAAGGAATTCTGTTTGGTTAATATTGCAATTGGTTTATATAATTTTAAATATATTTATATATTTAATATGTAACTTCTTAAATATATATATATATATATATATATATTTAAGAAGTTACATATTTTTCCGAAGGAAATTAATTTCGGAACTCATATCTTAGAAATTCACCAAATAGTGAAATCTTTCATACGATTTTCATTTTGTAAACCAAGCAAGTTCTTTAATGCATTTATTCATAAAGTCATTCATTATTTCGCTTTCAACCTTGAATTACAAATTCTTCATGCTAAAATGACTCAAATGGAGAAGTCTTTTCAGTGAAATACAAATCTTTTACTTGAAATATTTCATAATTTTTCAAATTTCCTTATTCCTTCAGTGTTATCATCTGAACTACCAATGAATTCCTGTAAACATTAAAATCAGCTGCGTTCAACAGTTAACTATATGCAAAGAATGAGACCTCAATATGGAATCTAAAAGATGGAATACAAGGTTAGATCAGCTTCCTTTGGATTTGGAATAGAAGCTACAAATATTTTAGAATGAATGAAAGTTGAAAAGACTTCTGTTTGCCAGATTCTAAGAAAGAAATAATCTATTCTTCAGTTACTATTTAATCGCTAATATATTCGTCTTATGTAACTCAACGAATAAATACACGAGAACATAGGAATTGGTAAAATTAAATTCATATTAAGAATTCTTCCCGACCTCAAAAGAAACTTCGGTTCTTTATCATGCAACCCCTTAGTGATCCCTTACGAAAAATGTGTTGCACCTAACGCAAGAAGATGCATTGCGTCCTTTCTCTGTATATTTTGTTTTCTCTGAAGGAGATGCAAAGTGTACTCATGAATTTTGCATGATGGTCGCCTGCTGAGATGTGTTCTTTTGAAATCCTAAGTCACCATCCTTCCATAGTTCATAATACACTTGATAGAGCTTGGCTTTCGCTAAGTCTGCGGCCAGAAAGGAAAAAGGGACTTACATTCATTCGGAACTTAGAGAAATTACATCCAGCTACATAGCACTCCCATTTAGCATTGTACTATGACGGTAACAACTATGATAATTAGACACTTTTGTTCCTCTTTCTGAGCAAACTACAGAAACTGAAAGAGTATAGGTGTGGTCTTCGTTAAAAGAGATGTTGCATATATTCAATAACGTGTTGTTACAGAAAGCTTACTAATACTTTTGAAAACACGAATCACTGATTTTAAATATGAATTCTAGGTTTTATTTATTCTAAAATCTAATGTTCTTCTTTATTAAAACTCATGCAAATTTAAATGGTATGTATAGTTACAATTTGAATTATTTGTTAAAACGCGGTAATCTTTAATGGAGTTTTTTTTTCTAAATCTAATACAGAGAAAGCAAAAAATTACTTGTACATATATCTGTAAAATTGCAACACTACTTAGAATGTTCGGTATTTGTGGCAAACGTATGCGCTGGATAGAAAAAAATAATTCTTAAAATTCGAAGAATTTCTGGAATTTTTTGTTATGCATTATGACAAATATGTAATTTTAAAAAAATATTTCCTTTTTTCAAACTAATCTATATATTTTGGCCTAAGGCTAAAATTTTGTAGGAGAATGATTTTGCTGGTCCTACTTTACACGTTTTGTACATTCAATTATTACAGAATACGATAAGGACAACAATGCAAAAAATAATAATTTATCATGTACTCAATATTTATCTATAAAGATACGTATATTATTTCTTAAAAATGAGCCACAATTGAGAAAAATTATAAAAAGTTTCGGAATATTGTTTAATGTAATTGCAATTTTTTCTCCTCGGGCCTTTAAAACATTTTAATGTAAATTTGTGCTCCTTGGTTGCATTTCGGTATAATATTCTCCTTTCGTCAGAAAGAAAATTTTATTTAAGAAAATGAATTCTTCTTTCAAATATATAATCTCGAGATACTTGCATCATAAAATAACAAGATGAGGCATTGATTTTAAAGAAGGGGGAGGAATAAAAGGGTATCCTTTACGTATATAAACAATCAATTTGTACAACTGTCTGATATTGATAAGAAAACTTTTTCAAAGTTCATTTTCAACCTACTCAATCTACTTGCATACTTTTGTTTCATTTGATGTGTATTTCAAATACATATCTTCTCAATCTAAAAATGTAGTCTCTTTCTCATTTTCAATCAACTAATAACTGACAGCACTAATCATGCTTGGATGAATGAAATTCATTTTAAATTCACTTCTACACTTTTTTTTTATCTATCTTTAATCTATATTTTAGACAGTAAATAATTTTGTATTATTTGTCTTAGGATGATGTACAATAGTGGTTTCCAATCCGTGGGTACTAGTACCTCATAATGTTCACGAGAGACCAATAGGGAGTACGTAAAATGAAAAATTGTTATGATGGACCTCATCTGAAAAAGAAGAAAATAATTTTAAAATTTAAAGGGAATTTTAAACAGTAGATAGAGATTTTTACAAGTATTGTCAGTTTTAATATTGATCTCTATATCAAAAAAATCTTCTATGAAAGAGGAGTTGTGTCCGTTTGAAGTATCTGCTTGTTTTTCTAACGTTCTCGCTACACAAGAGAAACTAAGAATTGCGTTCGTGGGAACATACATTCACAAATATCGTCTAATATTTCTTTTTTCCAAAGTTTATAATATGTTTCTTTCTTCTAGTATTAAGAAATGGGTAATGAAAAAATAAATCTTATAATTAGATTCAACATAACATTTTTGGAGAAATTATAATTTTTTCAATGAGTGAACTAGGTCGGGGATGGGTCTGGAGAATTCGGAATCGAGGGTACCAGGAAAGAAATTGAGTCAGCTGAAGGGATGCATACTGAAAAAGGTTGTGAAATCATAGTATATATCATTGAAATAAAATTCCTTGTATTATAATTTGAAAATAAAGCCAAATTATTCGTTTTCATACTTTTCAAAGTAGATTTCAGAGAAATCGAAACGTTGTGTGGCGCATCTTTGTTACTTAGCCCGTCTCATCTTAAGTTATATATATATATATTCATCTATTTACAATTCTAAAGAATCTAACCTATTTCTATGTGCATACATAATAATTAAAATAGTCACACAGTAAAAATTCAATATTACAGTCCAATTACTTTACAAAACATAATTTTTTTTCTCTAAAAAGAGGAATGCGCTCTAATAGTTCATTGTTCATCAACGCGAATACTAACAACTTCCACAAATTTTATAGAAAAATCTTTCTCGAATACTCGGATCCGAAGTAAGTTAATCCACAATGGAGATAACTTTGAATAGACAGCGTTGGATCCTAATTTAATCTAGATCACACATAAACATAAGTAACTCCCGTTAACTAATCAAATATTTATCACCCTTGCTATTTTTCTGCTGCCATGATCTTCTTAATACCTCATATTCATTTTTCCATCACTTTTATATGGCTTTTTTACATCTTTTCACTCCCCTTCTAAATTTTAACAAATTAGTGTAATTACATTTAATTTGGTTTGAAAGGAACTGAAAAGTTTAATATAAAGTCGGAAGAAAACCTCATATGCTAGTTAAGTATAACTCAGTTTTTCTTATCTAACCCAGATCAGTTTAATTTACCGAGAAGTATAAGAATAAGGGCTTCCTTCTACATAAACATATTTTTACCATCTTTTCACAACACAATATGAATCTAAATAAGTTCTTAAAATGAAACAATTGCTTTAAAAGATCAACTGAAAAAGCAATAAATGCATCTCTCAGATAGAAAAAGTTTGAAATATTATCTACAACAGTAAAAAAATATTCTTGTTCAAACCAATCATAGAAGTAGAAAGTTATTCGGATAACAACTTATTTTGAAAATGTTTAATTTTGGCAATCTAAATGCTTATGAATAATATTTTTAATTAATTCTTATGAGGAATTAAAGAGCATAATAGAGACTATTTTAATTAATTATTTTCCATGTAGCCTTTATTGAAATTACAATAATTCACGACTCTCTGGCATGAGGTTTCCTTCTGAAACCAGGGGAAATATCGATAGTAATATAAAGTCAAATTATAATAATATAATGACTATTTAGTAGAACTTCATTAAAAAACGTAAGGACACTAACGTTATATTGATTTAAGTAATTAAACATTTATATTCACACGAAATACTATGTACAAAGATGTAATATAGACAATAGGCTATTACATAAAAGTAAAATTAGAATGGAATTTCTTCTTCATAGTACATAATAGTATGGAAATAATACGTGCATAAGAGTATAAAAAGTGATACATTAAAACATCATCAATATATAATATTTTCATTTCATTTAAGTCAAGGTGTGCTATAACTCTTATAATTTTCTTATCTAATTTAATAATATAATTCAGTTAAGTAATTTTTAGTTAATTAATATCTGGTATTGATCCAATCTACTTAAAGCATTAAATTATTCACATAGATAAAATACTCATTCATCGGTATTAATAGATTTTTTGATATAAGAAGGTAAGAAAAGTATCAAAAAATTACAAGAAATTTATCGTGAAGAAGTCAATTTTTAAAAGTTTAATCATGGTTTTCTGTAAAAGTGTCTTTCCCAAATGGTAAAGAGTGAATTTTATAGCCAAGATTAGCGATAGACGTAAATTGGTTAATTAAGTTATTAATGATGTGGACTGCATTAGATTAAAATCCCCATCATAGGTTTCTTTCTTTCTTCCACTTTCAACAAATCAAAAACCTCTTTAGCCTCTTCAATATAGGAGATGGCTTATGATCGAAATTAAAAAAGAAATTACTTTTAGAAACTTAATTATGTTATATAAGAGACTATTATGAAATGAGAAACTTGCTATTCAGAGACAAAGAGAGAAATTAAATATGTCTTAATATTGAAACAGGTAATCCTGAATTGAGATAATGAACAAAAATTGAAGATGACGTATTTTCAAGAGAATAAAAGAAATTTTTATTAAACTTATTAAAACAGGAGGGGTTTGTTTTCAAAGTGGGCATATACTGTGATTATATTATAATATTCTTTTTAGGCACACTTACATATCACAGTTAAAATTCTGATACAGAGAAGTGAGATGTAAAATATAGTTTTGGAAAATTGCACAAAATATTATGCTGTAACTGGTTGCTTTGAGCCAAATAATTAGAGAATCTTTGTCATCATAATTTTTTCTTCTTCCATTTTTAATCATTTCAATTTGAAGCTGTTGGTGATATTGAAACATTGATTAAGGACCAAAATTTAAAAGAGAATAAAAATTAATAATACTATATTTCAATAAGATATCTAAATAATGACATTTATAACGTCTACAAGTTGAAAAAATCAAAAGTAAAAGTATCTTTTAAACGATATTTACTATATTTTATTTTAGAAATTTTGCTTTCATGACTTCAGTTATCTGGTAGAGTTCTAAATGTAATTTTAACATTCTTCATTAGAGAGTTATTTAGAAATTTGTAGATTAACATCTCATTTACTTTCTTTAACAAGGCCTAAGTACTTTTATAAATTAAAATTTAAATATGCATATTATTTAAAACAAGTCTTCTAGAATTTTTAATTTAGATTACCTTTTTCCTCTTTGCAATAGTACATAGACTATGTAGTCATCCCAATTGGAAATACTTGTAGTCCCCTCCTCCACCCCCCGAAAAAAAAGGACTTTGCTCTGAGTTAAATAGGAAGGGGTGTTAATTCTTATCATGTTCTATTTTTGGTAACGACATGTGATAAGTATCTTGTTCAATTATTGCGTTGATTTTTTTCTTAATAAAAATAATAATAATAATATGTTCATGAAAATGTTAAAAAAAGCAAAAAGTATTTAATCGCATCAATTTTTAAATATTTTTTTCAAATATTTTTCTTATGAGTTGCATTGCATTATTAAATTGCATTGATTAAAGTTATCTTCAAGAAGAAGGGTTTATTAGTTATTGTAGTAGATAAAAGTAAGGTTTCTTATAATATGCTTTTCTTTAGCAAAAATAATATTTTATATTTTATTGCAGGAATGTTAAACATTTGTTTAATACATGGGTAGCAACAGTAATGCAAGTATTCTAGAATTAATAAGTAGTATAAATTAATCTTACCTTATTAAGGCATCCGTACACCCTCGGAGAAATTTTTTTTGAAAAACATTGATATTTGCTATCAAAATATTTTTAATGCTAAAACATAACCTGTAACTTTGAAAAACACATTTAATAATCTGCTTTTAATTCAAAAAATTTTTGGAGTGGAAAACATGGTAAAAAAAGTACATAAATTGATTATCAGAATAACGCTTATAACTCAAAAGTAAACAAAAATGCCTTTATTCTGCAAATTTTATCTTACTTATCATAATACTTTTGGGGCTGGTACTACTTTCCTGATGTAAATCATATTACCACAACTTTTATTGCGTCAAATAACAATGAAAAATCAAAAAAAAAAGTTATATCAATACATGATTTACACCTTTGTTACTAAAAACGTAGCTCTTCTACATCCATGAAAGTAGTAGGGGTTCTTAAAATCTATATAAGGAAGATACTTGCAAAATATTAACTAATTTGGCTCATAACTTTTTCTGATATATGTTAGTATGGCAAGAAAACTCATTTTGAGAAAAATCGAAAACAAACTTTCAAATGCAATTAAAAATTAACTACCGAATAAAATTCAAATACCTGTAACTTAAATTCTAAGTATGGCATAAGCAAAATTCAAACACTATTAGAAAGAAAACAGTTTAATTTTTAAACTGATATTAAAATTAGAAAATCGAAAATTTTGATAAAAATGACGTTTTAAAGATGTACGGATACCTTAAGCGCTTGCTTTGGAATTTTAGAACAGACTAGATCTTTTTTAAAGACTGTTTTTCCGACTTTCTTTTTCTAAAGAATTCAGAAGGTATCAAAGCTTGTTATAAGAAAACAATAAGCAAAATATTAGATTTATTTCGTTTTTAATACTTCACAGCCAAAAAGCATTTTCATAATATTTTTGAAACATAAATTATAACACAACTAAGGCTTGAAACGCAAATAAAACACTTCATTTGTATATTTCAAGCTAGTACTTGAAACATAAAACTTTAAAAATTCCCGAATTTCGTATGAATTTCAACAGAAATTATTTTAAATTACAATTATTCTTTTCTAGGTTGAAAAAACACCAGCCGGCTGATAATCTTTAGTAACTTATGTAACAAGATATCTGTGCTTCAGTTTTTTAAATACAGTTTAATATGGTTTTAAAAGAATTAAAATATAGGATTTAACAATATGTTAAGTTATAGGTGTGTATATTTAGTGATAATTATTCAAAATTAATCTAAGAAAAATTGAATTTCTCTATAGGCTAAAAAAAATATAGAACTATATTTTCTATAACTATATTACAGGAACGTACATTATAGCTTTAAAAAATATCTTTAATGCATATTACTTTTGATCAATTGTCCATTTCTAATCCCTCCCCCCCCCGGATCTCCCGCTCTGCTGAAAAGATAATTCTTTTAAAAATTTTACAGGATGCGCGATGCATCTCCTGTGAATTGTAATGTCTGTTCTGGGAGATATCAGTATAAATAATATAGTTGCTTCTGTCAAATGAAGTGATATTGGGTGGAAGGATGAGATTCTGTCCCCCTCTCCTAAATCCATCGATATCAACAAACACGTAGCATCATTAATAATATATGAGTTAAAAATGGATAATGGCTGTTTTTATCTTGTCTAGAAAAACGTATTTGAGCATGAAGATCACATAAGTATTGCATGAAGTACAACATTATTTTGTGTTAAAGAAAACCTTTTAGAGGTTGTGTGCTTCCACTTTTAAATATTAATATGCTATTAATTGGAGCTTTAATGATAGTATATTTTTATTTCATTAAATGAAGTCTATTTCTTTAAATTTTTGAAATATTTCAGCAGCAGTATAAATAATTAGTTTTTTTTTATGTACTGGTAACAGTATAATATACAGTATAATGTAGCTGCGATAGTGTAGTGGTCAGGGTCACGAGCACTCGGCTAACGTTGGTTTCATCGAGTCATGGGTTCGAGCCCTGAAGTCACTAAAGGCCCTCTGTGTAGCAGGGCTGAGGTCCCATATCCTCTTATTGGTGTGGTGTGGAAGTTTAGAGAGGGAAGTACCAGCTCAAGTGTCGTCCTCGTCAGTTGACCGACGTTTAAATTTACAAGGAACTCGCCAATACCCCTCATGTTGATCCTCATTGCATCTTTAACAAACAATCATATACAGTATAATACTTATTACAAGATATACATTTTAAGAGTATATTTTACTTCATATTTCTAAAAGGTGATGAACTAAGATAAATGAGCAATTGTTAGCCCTATGTAACATTATAATGTATTCAGGAAATAATTTTAATATTTATTGTACCTAATAGTAAAGTTCCTACATTTTTATATTTTCCATTTGATCTTTTTGTGAATCCATTTCTTTATTATGTCAACTACATACAAAAGTATTGCTTAAAAGTAGTAGTAATACTCTGTAAATTTATTGAAATGACCTGTAAACTTTTTATAAGTTTAAGTAAATATTGCACAAGTATGCAAAATAACTAACAGAATTTAAAAATAAAAAAAATAAAAAAAATATTCGTGATGCTAATAGAGAAAAAAAAAACAATCTATATAGATTATATTAAGGTAATAAGCAAACTAAAAAAATATCAAAACCAAAATTTAATGCTTTATGTTGATTTGAAAACAAACAGCAAAAAACAACCCATTGAGATAACAATACGAATTGTGATTATTTAGCATTATGAATAAAAAAGAAGCAAAAAAAAATAATAAAATGTAAGCTTGATTACATATCCAAATTATGGGGCAATTTGATAAAATGTGTTTCCATAAATTTATATCTTTTCTTTTAGAGAAAAAAAATGGAAGAAAGAACTCTTCCACTCCATACTTCCTTTAAAAAAATCAGAACGAGTCTAGGGAATTAAAGACGCGTGCTCGGAAAAAAAATCTTACATTCACAAGATATTTATCATTTCCTTTTTTTCCAATACCAAATGACAAGTAGCATTTTGCTTTTAGTATCCATAAAAGATACTTGACTACCTAAGCATTGAAAAAGTACACATCCCTTTTTTTTCTTCCCAACTTCATCTTTCATTGAGTGCTTGATGCATGATTATTTTCCAACCGCAAGTAATAAAATACTGTAAAAGAAAACCATAAAGATATGCAAAACAACTTTCATTTTTTCACTTAAAGCCGACCTCCTAGTCATGAATCAAGCACAGTTGACGAAAAAGCGAATACGCTAGAATTTGCTCTTTGGGGATTCTCTGCAGACAGAGGGGGGTCCAAATATACCTTAATGCTGTGTTTCCTGCCATTCGCAACGATCACTGAGCCGTTACTCATCATGTAATGCAGGGGAGGGGATGCAAAGGGGACCAGTGTAGAGTCATTAAATTGTATCTTCCCATGCCAAGCTCAGTGAGCCATCTTGGCTCAAATTGATCTGTACTGAACACACTTTATCCATTTATGTTAGGTTCCCTAATGGTTTGAAAAAGGCAATACAACATCATTTCAAAAGCAAGAATAATTTCAGCCTGATAAAATTTTCCTTTATAGGTCAACAAGTAATTTTTGGCTGTATTAATTAGTTTGTTTCGAATATGATAATACACCATTACGTAACATTTCTATTTTTTGTTTGTTTTTGTTTTAGTCATGATATTAATTGTAAATTATTTTCCATATTGTATATAATTGATATAAGTAAACGTTAAAAAGGTTAAAATTTAAACAGTTTAAAGTAGACCAAGTTTTTATAAAACTAAGTATTTTTCAATCTGAATTTTTATTCATGAGAGACATGTTTTTGTCTTGATATTTTTTCCTTAAATTTTTATGAAATGTTAGATTTAAATGGAAATAAAAAACGTGGAAGTATATAGTCAGTTAATTTTCTTCACTTTTATAAATTTGGGGGCGCATGCAATCAGTTCATTTTCTTCACCTTGTAGAACATATCTATTACCCTATTCCTTTGTCATCTTATATATTAGTATAATCACAAATATAAGGCTTTCATCTTAATTATAAGAGCAGATATATTATTTAAACTTAGGAAGGAAGGGAATTACTTTTCGAATCCTTTTTTATTGTTTCTCTAAAAAAGATGTTCCTTATTAGTTGATGTCCCTCAATGTGTGCGTATACTAACAGTTTCTACAAATAGCAAAGATTATTCTTATCTGAATACTCGTATGATGCGAGTTAATCCTCAATGAAGAAAACTTCAGCCATACAGCGTAGGGTCCTGGTTACTACAGATCACACAGACTCTTAAGTAACTTCAGTCCACTGTTCAAAGCTTTCCCACTAGCAAACTTTCTATTACCATAGCTTTTCTATTAACTTAACTTTTAAATTACCATAACTTTACCATATTCATATTCGATTATTTGTCGCTTTAATACGATTTGTTTATATCTATTCACTCCTCTTCTAAAGTTTGGTGGGAAAGTAACTGGAAAGTTAAATATATTAAAGCCAGAAAGAATCGCCAAATGTTAGTTAAGAGAAGTTTTACGAATAGCCCATGTTTAAACCATTATTAATTTTAGTTTGTATTAAAAATGTTTTTAAAAGGAACATTGATAATCCAAATATTTTTATATGATTTTTGATTAATTTTATGTACAACAAATACTTTAGAATTTTTTTAAATAAAATATTTGGTAAAAAATTCAATTTCATTGACATACCGTAATATTTACTTACTAAAATAAATCTCAGAATGAAAAATCCAATGCATTACTGACCATAAACTCTTAAACAGAAACTTATTTTTTGTGTTAGTTTAATTTTGAGTTCGTTTCATAAGAAAATTTAATGTTAAAAAACTTGCACCACGTGTATTAATTTTGTTTCAAAATAATCTTAAATCATTAACTTCAGGCTGCACAAGTTATCGCTAAAGATATCGAAAAATTAATGAAACATGTATTGTGCAGGGATAAACTGTTTTAAAATATCTAATGATGCAATGTTAACGTAGGACAAAAATCATTTTATCACAAAAACCAGAGGCAATTTCAACATAAATCTATAACATTGTTTACATGAAAAATGAAATTGTTGAAGGTCTGAATTAAATTGTACTATATTTTTATTCCATATTACTAACCCCTAAGCTAGTTAAAACATATTTCATGTTGAAGAATGTCATTATATCTTATTCCAAGGTAATTTATTGCTAAATAAAAATTTCATTCTGAATACATAACTTCATTTTATCAAAAAAATCAACATATTATTAAACCTATATTTTTAATAAAAATAAGCATCATAAATACTTAATTATATCGGCAGTTACTCACTTATTAAATAGAAATCATAAACACAAAAAGATTCATTATCATAGCGAGATTAATAATTATTTGCTTATCACTAACGTAAAAATGTGTGCTTAACATCTCTTTCAATAAAAAGAAACAATGCGAAAAAAGTAGTACACACTCTGCATATTTAAAATTAACGAGGCTCAGTAATGTAACAGATACATTTTTTTGATTTAGTGAGATGTAAAAAAATATAATTGCCAGGAATGTGTTAAATAAATTAGAAATCAAAACATCCTTGGTATAATTACTTTTTAATAAGGATAGTTTACCCATCATCTTCCTATTCGAATAAAAAGACAGAAGATCCAATTAAAAGTAGCAGAATCTGAAATTTACGTCAACAAGAAGGCTTTATGAGCATATCACTTCTTTGTCAAGATAGTCCTTGCAGTATGAGTACAAATGAGAACGTTAAGTTTTGATGACACAGAAAGGGAAGATAATTAAGAGTTTACCAATTATTTTCCATATTTAAGAAGTAAAAGGTTTTTCTTCGATCTTCTTTTTATGCAGGCTGTAAGATATTACATTTTATTCTAATAAATCAGAATTTATGAGCTTAATTACTTTTCTAATATTACCAGAAATGTATTATTTATATATATATATATATATATATATATATATATATATATATATATATATATATATATATATATATATATATGTGTGTGTGTGTGTGTGTGAGAGAGAGAGAGAGAGAGAGTGTAGGTGTGCTTATTTATTTATGATTCATGACTTTGGTTAAGAAAATTAGTTTTATTCTGTAATGGTCAGCCATTCTCGTATATACAATGCATGACATTGATGTTATTTGGTATGAAGTTTTTAATTTGTCCATGACAGATAATAATATCCTTAGTCATTGACTAGCAGAATTCTCACTGTGTCATACATCGTTATATGATGCAGAAAGCATTTGATTAATGAATTTAACAGATGAATTAAAGTTTCCCCCTGAAAAGAGTGGCAAAAAATATTATTTTAATTTATTACAATAAGATCAATATGAGAATAAGATATCAAATGAAATTTATATAAAAATTAAAGTACATTGCACTACCAAATTCTCAGCTCAGACTCCACTGTATTATTTAATTAGGAAAATATTAAATGCATGTGTTTTAAATGAAATTCAATATCATTTATTTTTCCTGGAAATAAATAGTATTAATAAATATTAAGAAACTAGCTTTTATTCGCACGAGCGAATATTTGAATCAAAACTCAACAAAAACTTTATAAAATTATTTTAATATAATTTTTTAAGGAAGGACAAAGAAATGAATAAATAGAATTATCTTCTAAAAATCTATGAAGAATAACAAATTACCTGCAGCACTGACAGTGATGTCATGTGACGGAATATTCTCCAGAATTATACACTGTGAAGACAAAACCTTCCTTGTCAATATTAAACTTTAAAAATTCTGCAGCTAATTTGTGAATAAATCGCCTCGAGTTGTAAATCATTTTCAAGTACAGTACCATTGTACCAAATTTCGTGTCTTGTACCTTACTGGTTTTGCACTATACATGTGTGAGCACAAACAGTATTCCTTATATATATATAATAGCTGTTATGCTCTTCATGAATATATGTATATACATATTGTTTGTTCATTTGTTATACCCTTAAGTATTTAAATATTTTAATTAGTATATCACATTCCTGAATCATCTGAATAACATAGTTGATACTATTAAATTATTGAAATGGTATGAAATTTAATACATTTTTATAGACACTGAATACTTTATATTTGTACACATTTTTCAATTAATTTTAATTACTTTTATTTAATTTTTATTTTCATTTACTAATTCAAAAGTTTAGTTTCGTAGAGATGTAGAAAAATACAACAATTTACAAATCTTATGAAAAAACAAAGATAAAAAATGCCACTATCTTTGTATAAGAAGTGATTTTTTTAGCATTATATTCTGTTAAAATAAAAGCTGTTCACAAGTATTTATTCTTGATAACTCCATATGCAATTCATCTTTGTTTAGTTTCTAAGTAAAAAAAAACATCAATGATATAAATGAGAGGTTTTATTCATAAAAATACGCTGTTTCATATACCCTAAATAAATAAAATATAACATCGGTGCTAGTATTACTGATTACTATCTTTACGAGATCCTTCTGTCTACACATTAGATAAAACGTCATTCAGAGTGCATTTTTCTATCATTATCCGAGAGGAAAAACTACAATGTTATTCAAAACGCGTTCATTTTTTTCTACCTTTTCTCACTCTGATGAGCAAAAAAGAAACGTGTTAACAAAGCAAACGGAAAGAAAAACTCCTATTTATCCAACGGAAAATGTACTGTAAAACACCACTTTACCACAGATGACCTGTTTCCGCATTGTTACAGCAGCTGACCCGTCGGTCATATAGCGACGAGTGCACCAACTGTAACAATGTATGCCTAGTCGGGGAGAGCTCGTTAGAGCCAACCTAGCCTAGGAATGGTTTTTTTCTCCTTTTCCTACTGCCCGAGGCTTTCACTTTCTTATGGTGCTAGTAGTTGTTTTTTAGTTGTATTATTTCTTTCTCTCTCTGCGTCAAATTGACTGTATTCGGTATGGCAAGTACAGTCTATATATCTATACGAAACACTCACCAAGGTGTAATGGAATGAGTATAGATGTGTGGTTGAAAGCCTTAACTGTATTTGAAAGCTTCTACTAGGAAGAGTTCAGTTTGTTTTATTCTCCATTATTTTCCCACATCTGTCCAAGTTATTATTTTAGTAATAATTCTCAAACAGAAGTAAAAGTGTTATAATTTCGAATCTAAGTGTATGAGGGATATACTTTTATTTATTTTGCAATATGCTAGCATGTCGATGACATTATAGGTACCTGAAGTCACTCTTACAAGATGAACATTAAAATTCACGTTTAAGTGACTTTAAATAATTAAATACTCACACCCGTGATTAATGATTTATTAATGATTATGATTCAATCTATTTTGAGGTAAGTTCAACATTTCTTATGAAAAATTAATAAAATTCAAAGAACTTTGCTCAGATTTTACTTTTAATTAATTTGCTAGATGGGGCGAAATGGTTCAGTTGGAATTAAATGGAAAGAACTTTATGTATTTAAGCCTTTCTGATTTTTTTGAATAGAAAAGTATACCATCTATTTTGTAGTTTGATCTAAAGGAATATTAAGTCTAGCGCTTCAAATTAAAATTTTATTTTTTGCATGTTAATTTTGAGAAGGCCATGGTAGCCTGGTGGTCATGGTCAAAGCCTTCAGTTTTCGTCTAGTCATGGGTTCAAGCCCTGAAGCCACTTAGACCCACGATGTAACAGGGTTGATGTACACTAAATCTGTCGAGGTCCCAAGTATACCTGAAAGAGGTCGTGGATGCTTAGAAAGGGAGGTACCAGCTCAGGTGTCGTTCTCGTCATTTGACTGTTTAAACTTAAGAGGTCCGTCACCAATAGCCCTCGAGTTGTTTCTCAGTGCAACATTAATAAACAATCAAATCATATGTTAGTTTTGAGATATCTTTGAAATAAGTATCAACTCAAACTAATAAAAAGAATAATTAATTCCCTATTCTACTAATATTGTTTATATATATATATATATATATATATATAGAGAGAG
>BMAW01031047.1:367029-380469 GCA_019974015.1 Nephila pilipes | reverse complement strand
TAGAGAAGAGAGAGAGAAAGGATATTATACAAAACAAAAATGTTGTTCAGAAGTGAGCACCAAATCAGAATGCAATCTCTATTGATATATATATATATATAGAGAGAGAGAGAGAGAGAGAGAGAATATACAAACAAAAAAATGTTGTTCCATGAAAGTGAAGCACGCAAATCAGATGCAATCTCTATTGTGAACATTTATTATTTTCTTTAATGTAGGAACAAAAATAAGTTGTATCCATTTTATTTAAGCTTAAAGAAAGAAATTTATTGCTTAACAAAGTCTGTAATTTTTTAATAAGACTCCTTAGATGAAATTAATAAGTTGTAAATAAAAAAAAGAAAATTTGCATCTAATGTGTGTTTGATTTCAAATAAGAGGAAAGTTTATACCATCACTAAAATGATTTCAGATAAAAGAGGTTTAGATCGTTGCCTTCAAGGGAAATACATAGAATACATTGTTATGATATTCTTCTAGTGAAAAATTTTAAAGTTTAAATATAAAGAATATATCGTGGATGTTTTCTTATCAAATTACATGAAAAAGTCTCTAAATTTTATTTATTCATCAAAAGAATGAACTAATAGAAAATTATAAGCAGAGTTTATATTTTAAAATTGAAATCTGCATTTTTTTTCTGCTCAGGGAAATAATAAATCTTTGTAAAAATGTAACGAGCTCACTTTAACCGCACTGAATTTTTAAATTCTAACTATAATTTGTAAAAAGTTCTTTTCATAGTATTTTTTTAAATATATATATATATATATATAAATATTTTCTGCCATTAATTTTAAAATGTTATATTTTCGTGTTTTGAAATGGATAGTTGATTTAAAATCTTTCATTTATAATAAAAGATCAATACCTATAATTAATGACATATTTTGGAAATAAGGTATTACAAATATTTCAGTTCTCAAATGTTATGAAATATTTATATAGAAAATAAATTTCATGATTTTTTTTTACTTATAATAATAAATATTCTCTTTAAAATGTGCTACACTATTGTAGTATTTTAATCGGAATTCTGATTTCCTTCCTTTAAATAGTAACTTGTAACACACGTTAGGAAATTTATTTTTTACATGGCATTTTCATCAAACTTTTGTATTTATTTCTTAAAAATTGAGCCAAATAATTCAAACATAAAACTTTTTCATCAAATATGATTGATTAAATATATTTTTAATTAAGGTGAATCCCTTACCCCATAAAAATATATTTATACATTCTTCTATATGAACTACGATAACATTTCATGAAAAAAAAAATATCATTTCGAAGCTTTCTTAAGTAGTGACTCAGAAACCTCAGAAAGAATTGAAATTGACAAGAAATCCAAGCAGACTAAAACTGAAAAAGAAGTCAAGAAAAATAATTGCGATTTTCTCTAGAAGATGTATGACTCTTTACTTTCCACTCAATCCTACTTCTAGTACATACATTATCCCTCATCACTTATGCGTAAAAGCGGGAGCTATTTAATTTATTACGAATTCCCCCTACTGAACAGACGATCATTCTTTATTACGCAAATAAGAAGATATGGGCTACAAATAAATAGCCTAGACAGCGCATAGCCTAAATTTATAAATTTCAGTAAATCCGTTTCTATTTGAAGAAACATTATGTTATTTTAAGCAAATGTGTCACTTATAAAGCATTTTATTTATTGTTGTTCTTGCTGTCATGCCGCCCCAATTCTACACTTTTAAATATGTTTTACTTTATTTTTCCTTTCTTTTTTTCAAGCCCGAGTAACACGTGAAATTTATTCTATTTGGGATGTTGTGAAAACCGCATCTTTTAAGGAAGTACTTTTAGGTTTATATGTGTATATTTGAATTTTCATTTTAAATGTGTAGAAATGTATTTGTGCGTATTGATTATATTTTTGCAATGTTTTAAAAATTTAATTAATTATTCAGGAAGCACATTTCGTGGAAAGTTTGCAACATTTTTATTAAAGGATATGAGAATAAAACAACAATTCTCTAATGTCTGAATGCAAGGTAAAAGTTTAATACTTTTTCATAATATAATTATTATAATTGTTAAATACTGAGTATTTAAATATCAGATTTTCATGATAATTTCAAATTAAAAAATATAAGTATTGTGTTGCAATTGTATGAATGAAAGTCTGTATTTATTTAAATTTTTGTCAAATTAGCAACTAAATAAACCCACAATTTCAGAGCTTATTTTACAAAATAATTTTCTTTGAAGTTATTATAATGAATATTTTAAGAAACATTAATATTTTACAGTTAATATAAGTCAAACTTTATTGTTATGCCCGACTCTAGTGTTTTCAATTATGACTCGTATTGTACTAATTTTAAGCAATATATCCTCCATTATTATTCTTTAATAATAATAATAATAATAATATATATATATATATATATATATATATATATATATATACTGTTATATGTGAAAACAAGTAAATTTAATACAATTCTTCTGGCAATAAACTTATTTTTAAATCGACAATTAAATCCTTTCTGTGAAAATAACTGTATAAATAGCATTTGTATTCTAAATTTGGCATTCTCAAAATTATGATGCAACACTCTGCATACCCGAGAATCACAATCCCGCATTTTCCTTAAGACGTTAAAAATTCGAAATGAAAATAATTCATATCTTGTATAAATAGACCAATATCAAATTTCATCATTAAAATAGCTTTACGTCGAATTTTTAAAATTAAACTAATTGCTAAGTTAAAATATTTAAAGAAACTTCACATTTAAAACAATTATTCGTTTGATATGGAATTTGCAAAATACCTTTCGAATCATCTTTGAAATACAATGACATATTTCACAGGAAATATCAATAATAAATAAATATATATACCATGATTACAAATTTCATCTATGATGAAATTATTGAAATTAATAAATGTATGTTGAGATTCGCTTTGGTTTAAATCATTTAATTATTTTCATCGTTTAAATGAAAGCTAAAACTTAAATTAAATGCAGTTAAAACGTTTATATGATCAGTATCTTAAGAACTGTTTCTCTTTCACAAATGCCCTATATAATATTGAAACCAGTTCTAATTGAAAAAAGAATTAAAAATATATTTATTAAAGTAAAAAAAAAATACATTAATAGATTCATACGAATGATAGGTTCATACGATTGAATCAAAAACTCCATATTTCAACTGTTAATTGTAACACAATTTAAATATGGATCAATCTTAAAATCTTATTTTTAAACAGTATAAATAATTAAATTTGTTTAAAAGTAATATAAATTTATTTTTTAATTCATTGAAGCAAAATTCAAAACGATAAGTCTAAGTATGATACTATAGATGACATACTTTTAAAGAAATTCCTTGTAACATTTTTGTCTCTTCATACTTTTTTGTAAATTTTAATGCTATTATTAAACATTATAAGTTTCTCTTTTGAGTTAAAGATACATGTGATACAAGCGTTACATTGATAGATCATTGATTGGCAGAAATGGTTAAAGCACCTAATATCTGTAACAGTGCAGACGATTCTTCCAACCAGATTCGTTTCAAACTCGACAATTTTCATACGCAACAGCTTTAAGTGTTCCCCACAGAAAGAAGTCCTGGTGGTTTTAAATTCGGAGAACGTGGGGACCAAGCAATTGGTCCCCCACTCCAAAAACCGCATTGACCAAAGAGGGGATTTTTTTTTCTTTTTTTTGAGAGGGGACAAGTTTTTTTTTTTTGAGGAACATTTTTGGAGAGGGGACAACGCACTTCCATGTTCATATATACGGGTTACTCGAGTCCTCCTCTCACTATGCCTGTCACACTTGAAGACCCAGTGACACGCAAATTGTAATATACTTGCCTAACCCAACGGGTATCCAGTACACGTTTCTGTGGGAACCTTTCTCGAAATATACATACATGCTAACATGTAATTACAAGAGACCTAAACATTGAAAAACATAGAGTTTTGAGGGATACTATGAATAAGGGTACTTGATATAATCTGTTGATTTCTGATTGCAACCAATAAAGAAAATTATTTGTAGTGATATTAACAATTTTTTAGACAATCTCGCTACAAGATATAGGTTATCCTTAAAGTTATATATATATATATATATATAAGAAGAATGATCTATTCTCAAATATTATTTTGTTCCAACCCACAAATTCTTTTTGGAATTTTAGTGATTAATGTGCTAACATTCACGTTCAACACTTATTCACATCAGAAGCATTTAACATAGGCATAGGTACCGAAATCATGAATTATTTCTCTACTTGGTCGCAGTTACTTATCAAATGGTTCAATTATTACATTCAAAGTGAATAAAACAAAAATAAAAGTGAAGTAATTACAGTGTGGCAGTACATTTGTAAATGAGGTTCCCTATTTCTATAAAAAAATACCACATAACAATGATTCGTACATCTTCGGAGAATGAGTCTTTTTATATGAAATGAGTGTAAAAAATAATGCTCATGAAACTTACTTAATCCTGCACCAATAGCATCTATATTTGTTTTACAAAGAGTTTTTTATATTAATATAAATGGCTGTGCAAATAAAAGTGGGGAACAATGAATAAAAAGTCACAAAAGAAAGAACCATCTCAGCGATTATTGTGAATAATAATTCATTAATTTTTTTTATTAAAAAAGGGTTGGAAAGCGATTGATTTTTATCGCTAAGGATATGAAAATTATTACATTATTAATTAGTGAACAACAGTCACATTTAAATAAAATTATTCACTTTAATTCAGTTTTCAACACGTTAACACTTTTCAATCAATGAAGCGGAAATTTAGTTAAAAACAGAAATGAAATTAGCAGATGATGAAAAACTACTGTTTAATATATGGCTTCGATATAATAATAGAGGAACGCATATTTAGGAAGTATTTGGAAGGAATGTTACACAAAAATTTAGTTCTTAAAGTTATGAAAGAAACTGTGTTAAATTATAAATAAGCCAGAACCACTGAAGCTTTAATCTAATTCTGATAGAGATTAAAAGTAGAAATATGTGCTAATTACCAAGTAATTCTATTAATTCGGTTGATTTACAAATAATGTTTTTCTAAAAGCATTATGTAGCATAATGAATAGACTATATCTTTGAAATTTATTTTTCAATGTGAAAAAAAGTTTGATGAAAAAAATATCTTTGTTTCAAGAATCATGACATTTTACACACAATTAATTTTTTTATTTGTTACATACCGAAAAAAAAATATATAAATATTGTTTCAGCCCGAAAAAAGTTTAATTTTAAAGAATATACATATCAATTTACCATTACAGTGATTTTTTTCATGCTTAGTAAAGAAGTAAGGATTTATTTTGTAGTCTTAAAGTATATCGCAGTTCTTGGCAGGTCCTTTTTTAACTGCCAGCGCTTAGATAATAAGTGCTCAAACACTTCTTAAACATCTGTTGCGAAAAATATTAATTAATTCTTTTAAAAATAAATTATGGAAAGTTAATTGTAAATGACTCATAAAATTAATGAACATTGATCTGAAAATATTATATTCATTCAAACAACGATAAATGAATAGATTAAAAACGCATTTTATTGAATAAATAAGCAGCAGTTCATTTTCTACTAATTAAAGTTTTACTATTATGAACGTTTAACATATTTTTAGCTACAACAAATATATACTAGCATAGGTAATTCGTATTTACTTAATAAGTAAATTTTTTGAATTAAGCATCGGTAAATATATTATCCTTATTTTGTAATTTTAAAATTTTTCTGAGAGATATTCATTCATTATCGATATATGTAAAACAAATCGATTTAATTAATCCATCCTTTTAAAGTCGATATACATGTAGTCAAAATCTTCAGTTTTCGATTTCTGAAACCTGTATGTTTTATTTTTCAATATTTATTTTTAAATCCATATAGCATTATAAAGAAAAATAAAATGACCTAAAAAGGAAATGTTAACGAGATTTTACGAAATATGGATGCAAGATCTAATAATATGAAAATATTGTACACAAATTTAAAACAAAATAATAAAATACTAAGTTTTCTGACTCATGAATTTGCAAGGCATGTAAATGCGTTTTATATTTACTGCATATTCGTACTGCTCCCCAAGATTATTCTTTAAATGTATAAAATTAAAGAATAATAAAAAATTCTTTTTAAAGAATAATAATAAAAAAAAATCTTCTATCGCAAAAAGCGTATGATTTATATTAGAAAATTTTTTAAAAGGTGACTTACTTACCTTGGTTTTAATGAATATCGAACGGGAATGAATTAATTGTTGCCCATTTCAAAAACGTAACGTTATTTACCCCAGTGTCCCAGTTACTGGACCCCTAGAGAGCATCGATACAATTGTAAATCGTCTAATATATATTTTCCGAATCGCTTTAGGATGATTTATGCGAAACGCTTAACGTCACATTCTATAAACCTAAACGAAAACCGTAACTTACAGCTGGCGCCAGCATCACATTACGTTAAAAAGAGGGGGAAGTCTGCCGAAAATTGTTTTACCCCTCAATAACATTTCCCTGAGGATGCAAGGAGTAACAAGCTCTTGGTAGTTTTTCCTTCTCAAACATTTGCTCTTTCAATGCGAATGATTTTTAAGTATTATCTTTTATTGATTTCAAATTGAAACATTTAAGTAATCAGAAGTGTACATGTGTAAGAATTTTTTTTTAACTTTTTATTAGTAACCGATGATGATGTGTTTGTGTGATACCAGAATAAAATTAGATATGTCATTACTTTATTGGTAAATACATAAATATATAAGCATTATATAATCACTTCAATATTTCCCCATAAATCTATTTTATTAATCTTAAAGTTAGGACTTCATATCAGTTGCATTAAGATTACAAATACAGTTTCTTAAAACAATTCTTATCTATATATATAACTGATAAGTAAGAAGTAAAATAAAACCCGTATTTAGTGGTATGACTAAGCTATGAATGATAATTTAAATCTGAATTTTAAAAATGTGAGATTAAGTTTATCTTATTATCATATTTCTTGTTATTGATATAATAATATATATAAAATTGATTCATTTTTAATAATCATAAATAAATTTAAAATGAATACAAAAAAATTCAGTATTTTAGAATTTAAAAGAAACCTTCGTTTTACATACTTCCTAATATTTCAAGAGTAACATTTATGATAAATTTATAGAATATATTGCAGAATTTGTTTCCATTTCAAGTTATAACTAAAGATATTATTAATACGGGTCGAATAGAAGTGTTCTACGATCCATAATTTTATTTTTCCTTTCGCTCATAAAATAAAGCTCTCCACTAGAATCCAATTCCTCTAAACTAATAATAATTTGTAAAGAATATTACAGTTTTGTTCATATTCCAGGTACTAAAATTTTAGCAACATTAACACTATAATGCCTTACATAAGCAGTAGAAAATAAGTAATTATACATAACTCCAGAAGCACACACCTGTACTATTTTTTACACATCTTTTTATTATTTTTGTAATCATCTATTGAAATTAGAGCCCTTTAAAATCAAAAAAAAAAAAAAATTGTAGTATCACTATATGTTTAAAAATCAATAATAATTAATACACTAAGAATGTTGCATAGAAAATTTAAAAAAGAATTATTTATTAAAACTAACTGCTACTAAATGCACGAACGTGTATGAGTAGCTCACTAAATTGAATTTATATTTAATTTTAGAACATTTTCAGCTTTATGTATATAAATAAACTAATATGTAATATTAAAATACATTCTTTGTGCTGTTGGTCATTTATGGAATTTATATTGCAAAATAAAACTCTTCTGTAATATTTCTTTGTAAACTTTTCATGAAATTTAATGCTTTGCTGTTAGATTAAATCGTCAGTTTAAAGCGCAAAAATAAATATACAACCATCATTATTTTTAGCTCAAAGAAAGCATTTATTGCCGGAAGCATATTTAATGGATGTACATTTAAATGTAAAAGTAAAGTATTTCATCTTATTCTCATTACAGAAAGAAACTAGGAGAATTTGAAAAACAAATTAAATAAAAGTGTATTGATGTATCAAAAGAAGCATTTACAACGGATTCTAAAGCATTGAATGAAAGCAATTTTATTTTATAGTTTGTAGCATTATTTACTTACGTTTAAATAAGAGCGATTGTTGTTAAGTAAATATATAGCTTATTGAGGCTTTTAGGTTCAGAGATACTTAACCAATGAAATGATATTTCTCTAACGATGTTCATTATCGTTCCAAAGGTAAACTAGGCTTATCAGATAAAATATCCATATTAGTGACTGAGTTTCCCAGATCTTTTCAGTGCATAACATCCTAAGAATATAGTTATTTTACAATGTTTTTAAAGATTTTGTTTTTATTTAAGAATATGTGTTTTATTTCTAAATAAAACATAATTTATTACCATAAATTTTCTTCAATTCTTTGTAGCAATATGACAAATATCGTTTTTTCATACCAATTTAATTAATATTAACTGTTTGACTTTACAAGTCATAAATCTGCTGAAACTCAGAAATTATCTGATTATTCAGACTTTACTATTCTCGGAATCAAAAACTACTTAAAAATGATAATCTAATATAGGTATTTCATCTTACGCTTACCAATAAAATAAGGTGTACATAAGTATATATTATGCATTATCTACCATTTGAACATAATAGAATTAAAATTCACTATCATTCAGGGTTAATTATCAGGATGTGTGTTCAATGACCAACTTGAATCATTTTTAAAAACAAACTACCACTTTTAATAAGAATTTTGGGAAAATAAACGCATTTAATTAATTTTATAAGCTCAAAGAGAATCATATAATCCAATTCATAATAAATAAAACTTCTATTATATGAGTAATAATTCTCCTTGAGTCTTTCAGAATAAGATAGAAGGAGAAAGCATTTCATGTAATGTTAATAAAATGCAGACATATGTGTTTCATCATTTTCTTTTCATATTTTGTTACAGTGCACTGTTTATAACTTTTTTTTGTTCTATATATTTGGAAATTTATGCATTAACAAGGATCAGTGTATTAATATGTTACGATTGATTGCGTTATCTCTTGTATTATAATTTACACCTTATATCTCAGGATTATTGTAATTTATATCTTATATTTCTCCTAGATAATGTCTCAGTTGCTTATAGCTTTACTAGTTCATTATTGACGTGTTCTGTATTTATAATCTTTTGATACTTCTTTCATATTGCTATTTGTGCGGCACGCTGTGAGATGACGTTACAAATAAAACAAATAAATGCAATAATGGAAACAAATTAAATTATGTATTTTAGCAGAGTAATTTATTTAAGATAAGTACATTTAATGAAATATTCTAACTAAATGTAAATAATCGTATTAACTTTGTTTTAAAAAAATAGAAGCAAAAATAAGATACAGAGTTGTTGTGTAATACATGAACCCGATTTTTTTGGTGACGGCTTTCCGTGTGTTTTGATATAAAAAATAATTTATTTTAAGTGAAAATAATTGTACAGTAAATAAAACTTATAACATATACGCTGAGAAGCTCATGAGTCGTGAGTTTTAAATTGTTGTGTTATTGTGTGATACTGGAAAATTTTAAGCTACATTTTTTTTTAATTATTAAGTACAATTCATGTCCTGATGTCTTTTATGTAAGGGATTTGGATTATGTACAAATTTAAGAGAATATTTGTATTTTCGAGGACATCTGAAACGAAAACAATATTTGTTTGTGTGTTTTAACTCATACAAAATTAATCATTCATTAAGAAATAAATAAATTTAATTTTAGGATAGTTTGAATTTTTATACCGATCTTACATTTAGTTTTTATTTCAGATATAAGATCTCTCTCTCTTTCTTTCTCTCTAAGAAAATCTATTTAGACGTTTTTTTCTTAGTAGGATTAATTTAAATTTCAAGAATGCGAAATTTTCAATAATGATTCCAAATTAAAGATGCAATTTTTTTTTTATTTGTAAACAATAAATAATGGCAGGTCAGATCAAATAAAATTTATTTCAAAACGTTCTTTTTAAAATAATTATTTCTTCGAACATTTAGCATTTCATTTGTTGAATTTCTATAAATTGCTGTCTTATCCTTCACATTCAGAGTATTTTTTTCGTGGTTTTCAGTTTCTCACCTTGCAACCATAAAAATATTCATTTGACTGAGAAATTACTTTAATACATAAGTAAGAAACTGTAGTTACTTTACTAGAGAGAGTTAAGAAAGATTTTAAATCAAATATTAAAATAAATGATACTTTTGAGTTTCTTTCCAAATATTGAAATTTCTCAATCTTTATGGGATCCATTAACTGGTAATGTAACTCGTTACTTGAACGGAGTTGGAAAAGTGATTATTCTCGGACTGATACTTGTCCCAATTCAAAACTAAAGGGCGAAAAAGAAAATGTTAAATTTCTACTGGGATAAAACTATTAGGAATTGATTGCCATAATGTAAAGTTTGCATAATTAATGGCATGTTTGTATGGAATCGGAAAAATGAATCACAATCTGCAACATAGGTTTTTTGCATAATTTAAAATAAACTATAGTTTCATTCACAAATATGGTGAATTATATATTTTTTATATAGAATATTATACTATGCAACTTTTTTTTTTACCTATAATGGAAAAAGTTCCTCTTTGTTAAATTAGGATTATATCAGATATTCGATTCTCAATTTCATCCCCATTTTATTCCCCTCAATTCCCCCACCCCCACCCTGTAAATTAAAAAAATATTTAGATAAGTCGAATTTCTTACAAAATTGAATTCAGATACATCGAATTTCTTACTTATAAAATTTAATTCAGGTAAATAGAATTTATTAATTTTAGTAATCGAATACAGATACGAATTTCATATGTCATAGGAACGATATTCTCATTAATCATATTAGGTGTATTGAGCGTGGATGGAAAAAAGTGTTAAAATTAACTAAATCAACAGTTGTACGATAATGTTTTTCTATCTTATCTGTAAAATTGAAGGAATATCACACAAGAACTTATTAGTATATAAAATCATTTTTATTAATTTAAAAGTTAAAAATATTTAATTGAAACTCTCTCCCAGAAGTTCAAGTTGATTCGCAATTTTTAACATATTTTTTTTTTAAAAAAATGATTGATTTAATTAATGTCGCATTAGAAGCAACTCGATGATTATTGGTGAATGCCATCGTAATTTTGAATCTTGTTCAAGTGACAAGGATGATATCTGAGTTGGCACCTCCCTCTCCCAACTTCCACACTAAACCACATGAGGACTTTACTTCTGGTCAGATTTAATATACATCAGTCCCGGCTGCATGGTGAGTTTTTCATGGAGTCAAGATTTGAGCCCACGACTCGACGAAAACCCGACTCCGACCGCAAGTATGTGATCCTGACCACTAAGCTACATCGGCCTTGAGAAAAAGGAGATATTCAGATAAATTTAATTTGTAGAATTTTAAAAATAACTATTGTATTTTCTTTTATATGTATTCATTCTAAGAAACTGGCTCTTGATATTCATTTTAACACAAAAATATCAATATATCTCTTTTTTCAGAGCCAAAATTATTTTTTTATGTTTTATTTAAACAAACAGGATATTAATGTAATCAACAAACGCCAAATAAAGAAAACAACCAGAATAACTTTTTCAAGGCTTCTTTTACTAGGAAGAATTTTGATCAACAATTTCTAGCAAGGGAGACACCAAATCGCTCTAATAGCAAGCGACAATTTCGTTTTTAATTTCAGCGTTTAAAAATGAAACAGATATTTCTAAAACATACTATCAATATTGATTTTTCCCTTGGTTGACTCTGTTCTTGCATGGTACGCTTCATTCGTGTGATATATGTATATAAAAGAAAACTAAAAACTAAATAAGTTTAAAAAAATCAGCGCGAAATTTTACCCAAAAGAAACATTCGGAACATTTCGACTTTTGCGACGTTTTGTATAATGCAATCTGTCAAGTCAAAAGTAGAACCGAATTCCTAAGAGAATACAGACTTGTACAGATACGTGGGCACAAACCGAGGGATAAAAAATATCACTGTTTCACTCCACTGAATTTTAATGCAGAATACGGATGTATAGAGAATAAAAAGACTTTTCTTGGTAATCTAGTTTATGTATCAGTGATTTAAAAAACAAAGAACGGAAAAGAGTTTTAATTTCTCTTACGTATCAATTGAGTGTAAATATGTTCTATCTGATCTTCTCCCCCATCACTTGAACTTCTTTTTCTAATCTCAATGAAGTATGCATTATATATATGCGCTACAACAGACAGATAAATATTTCATCTACAGGAAATAGGAACATAAAAGAGTTGTAGATGTAGATAGTATATTTCGGTATTTTTACTGTCTCGTCTTTTGCTGTTGTTTCATGCTTCTTAAAGGAATTGGAAATATGTCAGATTTCATTGGAATAATTCTAGTTGAAACAACAATTATTTGATATAATCTGTCCACGATGAATAAAATATTGCAATAATACAGTCATGCGTTAATGCTTAGCAGTTCACCATAAAATTCTAAGCAACAAAATGAACAGGACACAGTAATCTATTAGTCATTGTAGAGAACTAGCGACCAGAAGTTTTCATTGAGTTCATCAAATCTTCAAAATTCCTAAAGTTTAAAAACAGGTGTTGAATTACTGGTTGTAAAGCTCCATTTCAGAAGGAAGACTTAAAGTTTGATTATGGGGAGAACAAAGCGCTATTTATATATAAAGTATTCTTGACAAATACCTTAAGCTGCATGACCAATCCACTGATCAAACAACTTAAAATAAAACAATTAAATTAGAAATGCAAATGCTCTAATTTGGTTGATGGATTTTGCAGCATGTGTGAGATAATTCAACTCTTTTGTAAATCAGAAAAGATAGAAAGTATTTCATGGTCTTTAATTTTCCTTAAATAATGGTTTGCAGGATGATTATGGATCTGTTTATAAATCGCATCTTTAAAACCACACTTGGAATTACATCGAAGTTTGATCGTACGAAAAATTAGATTTCAGCCGTATGTCAATGAACTACATGATTGATGTTCTGAAATAATTTCCTTGAAAATTAGAATAAATAAATAAATAAAGTAGAGGTGATTTCCTACATTATTTGATTTCTCGATTGAAAAAAAAAATAATTTCAGAAATTACAAAAAGCAAAATTTTTTATACGATGCAAGCATATGCATGTAAGGACAACGTTTCATGTCATTTACTACTATATCTTGATATTATTTTAATCAATCAAATCAGAAAATTTCCTACTAAATTTTGAAAGATCAGTACTTTACAACTGATTCAAAATTATATATAACCAATAATAATATATAATAATAAAAATAACCAATAATAATATATAATAATAAAAATAACCAATAATAATAT
>BMAW01031047.1:339812-357755 GCA_019974015.1 Nephila pilipes | reverse complement strand
CACAATGTCTATTTATTGATATATATATATATATATATATATATATACAAGGATTTCACTCATATTTAGTTTAATTTCTTAATTTATCCAATAGTGACTTTTTTCATTCTTATTTATTATTTTCTGATTCAATTCCGTTTAATCTTTTAATTTATGATTTTTAAATCTGCTTAGTTCAGCGTTTCTCACAATCTGAAAATAAGAATATTCCCTACTGGACATTTCATCTCCATATAAAATGCTTAAAGGTGCCTATATCAATCATTATGTGATCTGAATAATTCTCAGTTTAATTTCTGATAGGATGAAAGTTTGTTGCTCTTCTCTCCTAGCCACTGAAGAGAGTGGACAGGTAGTATTGCATTGCTTCCGCCACTATCCCGAATTATTTGCTTCTCCTCTCATGTAATATTGATAAATTTATAATTTTCAATTATTTAAAGCTTCCTTATTGTGCCTCAACTGAAGGGAATCATGTTTTAAAGTTTCAATAGTCATAGGAGGGCTGTAGTAGTATTATTATATGTCATCATCACCATATATATATATATATATATATATATGGACAATGAGCATGATTATTCAGAAATAATTTTAGAAAATATCTCACAAATTTTAAAATAATGTATTAAGGAAGAAAACATAATATATTATTGAGAAAAATTTTATATACCAAGCAATTTGAATATACAAGTAAATCATTGCAAATGAAGTAAAATGAATAAAGATAAAAAAAAAAAAAGTGAAATATATAAAAATCATTATATATTATATCTAAATTTCTAAAAGGAATTAAAATAAACAAAAAATAACATGCTATCCATTAAGAGTATTGATAGTAGAGATACAGAAACTAAATATTTGAAGGCATGAAAAATTGAAGAAAAGTATAAGAATAAATGTAAAATAATTGGTGCTTTAACAGGCTTCAGACTGTTATAAGCAGGGTTTCTTTTACAATACACTGCCCAACGGTCCCCTTCTGTAGATTACGTAACATAAATACAGTTATAATACCAAACATATATATGAACAGAGTTAATTGAAAAATAAAATTCAGAAAAACTCATTTAATAAGAAAATAAACTAATAATCCAAGACAAATCTAGTAAGATTTACAATATGAAACTAAACAAAATTATTATATAATAAAATTAAGAAAAGATTATAAGAGAATATAAATAAGGAAATTTACAACTAACATAAAACTCGTGAAATTAGTAAGAATAATGGCTGACTGAACTCTTGAACTGTAGTAAAAAATGATAAGGCAAAAGAGGTAACGCCCTCTTCTAATTAATGTTAGAACTAAAGGAAAATCAGAAGATACTTATAAACTTTGCAAAATATATAATGTTATATGAAAAATAAAAAGTAGCAATTAAGAAAAAATATCAGATGTATTTCAAAAAAATAAAAAATAATATTTAAAAACTAAACAGCAATCTTAAAAAAAAGTTAAGAAAAAAAAATATGTCTTATTTAACTTATTCTATTTATATTTTAAAAATTAACAAATTTAAAAACTTTATATTATTTTAAAATTGCTTAAAAAAATTAATTGCGTAATCTAATTTAACTCGAATAAGGTAAGTTTTTTAAAAAAATTATTTTGAAAATTTAAATTCATATTAACTAAAGTAATGTTCCAAGTAATATTATTATACAAAATATTTCTATTATGGTATTTTACAATATATATGTGAATTGTGACTATGGAGAACTGACTCCAGATCAGAAGGTAAATAAACTTCGCATCAGAAGACTAAACACACATAATTAACAATAACATTATTTTTTTAAAAACATTTAAAAATCATTAAATCAAAGAAAAAATACAAGCTGTCTACCCAACCAGCTAACACAAGAAGAAAGCCAGAAATGGAGAAAACCAATTGACTTGAACGTTGATTCATCTCTTCCACTGTATGTTTTTCATTGCTATTGCAAATAGCGGTAGCAGGACTCTAGTTCACTTCAGCTTCAAGTCGTTTTATCAGCCTTACTTTACTAGAATGGCCGGCTCGTCCTCATCGTGGTAGAATAGCAATAGCCAGGTGGTAATCAGCAGTTGCCAAACTATATATATTTAAGTTTAAATTGTTATCAAGGAATGGAACATAAAAAAAATGGGAAAAAGTAATTGTCTGTCTTGTGAAAAATAATACAAATAATTTTAATATCTAGAGTTTTTACATCAATACTTAAAGTTTGTTTCATTGGAATGTATAATAATTTTAATCACATTTAAGTAAAAACTATAAGAGTCTAAATTTTAGGCTAAATCTATTTTGAAAAATTATGAGGTCATCTATATATATCTAAGCAAAGTAAACCTATTGTTGTCCATGTATGTATGTATGTATATATATAAATCTACCGTTAAGAAGAAAAAATAATTCAATCAATATGCGAAATACATTTGCTTGCTAAGAAATCTGGCATTTTAAAAAGATTAATTCAGAAGGTTTTCTGCAACTAGTGTACAATTTGATATAAGACAGGCTTAAAAAAATAAGCTTATATAAAGATTTAAAATAATCTTAGCTATTTCTTTACAAATTCTCTGAGAATTTTGTCATAAAGTATTTTGCGAAATCAATCTAATTCCAATGTGATCCTCTATCAGCCTTATCACAATTATAATAAAGCATAATTCTTTATATATTTAACAACATATGATGCTGTTGTAATTTAATCGTATGATGCTTTCAGATGTATATTAACACAATGATTAAGCACAAAAAAAGTAATGCACTCAGAAAGAAGCAAGGCATGAAAATACAAATTAATTTTTTTTTGTCATTATTAAATATGCAATTGATAATGTGTCAGTCGCATCGGTACTAATGATGTAGACAAGCGTTGGACTAACTGAGCCTCTTGGGAACCCTGAAAAGGTTTTCACAAAGGGCGTAATTTTCCTTTTTACTAGTGTGTTTGAGCATAATTTATAGCTTTGAAGTTTTGCATGCCTTTGAGGTGAAAACGACTGCAATTTGAAATGTTGGACGCCTTTGAGAAGTTTTGCATCATAAGACTACATGAAAGTGGATGGTCAATCCGTGCATTGCATGCCATATCAGTCGCGCAGATGTTACAATTTCACGCTGTTGACGGAATAGAGTACAAGGAAAGGACAGCTCACAACAAGTAAGCACATGGACAGCTACACGGACTACAAGTAAGAAAAATAGTAGAATTGTACAGTAAGCATGAAGCACTTCTACTGCCACCATTTCAGAATTTATGCAACACAGTGATGTCCTCTCTGTATCAACCTGTAAGAACTATTAGTACACGGCTGCATGCTTCTAGATTGCTTGCGCGGTGTCCATTGCGGAGATTGCTCCTCACACCAGATCAATACCACCAGAGAAACCAATGGTGCTAAGAAAGAGAAACATTGAGCCATTCTTAATGGAAACCAGTAATTTTCAGTGATGCGGATCTTACTTTTGTCTTGGTAAGAATAATAACCGCATCCTCGTGAACAGGAAACGCGATGAGCGCAACTATGGACAATTGGTTATCACTCTTCATTCATCCACATAGTAGGGTGTTGTGATATAAGGAGCGATTTCGTACAATTCCCGATCACCGTTGAACTTCATAAGAACCACTTTTTTGCAAACCTTTCGCCCATAGAAAACTTATGGGATGCTATAGCCGTTTAAGACCCCACAACTACCACTAAACTTTCAATGTCTACATGCTAAAGTTCAATCTTCATAGGATATGTTGATTCAATGTACGTGTTGCATAATGCATTAGAAATAATGGGGGCCCAACATCCTACTGAGAGTTGTCCAGAATTTTTTTTATTTTGACCTCCTTTTTGATTTGGTAACTTGGCACTCAGTTCTTTATCAATTCTTGTTGGTGGTGAGTAACAACATACTTTCAAATATAATTTTAATCTGACTGTTACTTCTAGGTGTTAACTTTTTTTTATATAATGAGTGTATTTCATTGCATAAAACTATGAATCAGCTTAACCAAAATATAGGGAAGGGTTTCCTCAATTTTAGTAAATTTTAGCAAAATAGTAACATTTTATTTAAAACTTTTTGAATAAGAATCAATTTCATTTACAACAATTATCTAAAATTCATTTTAGACGTTTCCTTTTTGAATATTTCTTCAAGTAATCGTTCAATAAATTCTTGATTCAATATGAATTCAAAGAATGAGTATCGAAAAAAGTACATATATTCGGAAGCAGCCACCATATGACATGAAAGCCCAAAAAAGAGTTCATTTTTATATCGTAAAAATGACTTTTTTCGCTTCATTTATGACTCCATTTGAAGAGTAAAATCGAATGAACAACAACTTCTTCGCACTTCAACGCTTTATAACAAGAAAAAAAGAAGGCACATTTTTCTACAGACAAATTCGTGATTGAAATTCGATGTGAGGTCGATACTTATGGAAATTTCTCCTTTCTCTACTCTCACGGGCAAATATTTTCCAATATTTCATCATCAATTTTTTGGTACATTTACCAATATCTGGCATCGGTTGATTTTCACCGGAAGTAATGATCTTCTGAGGGATAGTCTCACTATGAATGCTGAAATGTAGCATTCAAACAGAAATGCCAAACATGTTTTCACGCTAAAGAGATAATCGGAAAAATACAATGCATCGTCTCAAAGCACGAATACAATTTCAATCACTTGCCGTTTTGCTTGCAGGTAGTAGTAAACTCACAATTTCTGTTTTGCACAATGTTTATCAGTTGAATATCAAACAACGGGAATTTATATCTTTAGAAATAAAAGAATAATATGATATATCGGAAAGTATATGAATATGAAACTAATTTTACAAGGTATACTTGATAAACTATTATGTTTTAGAGTGAGACTTCTTTTTTATTTTAATTTACCTTTATAGAGTTTATTTAAGACATTTTTGATTAATGTTATATATTGTGAAAAAATCATGAAATATTATGTAACTCAAAATGAGGAATTAAAATAAATATATCACCTACAAAATCCTTTTTCACAGATACAAAACTAAACAATACAAACTTCAATTAATAATAGTAATATATATTTCTACTGTTTCAAAAAATGAAAATATAATTTTTTTTTATTTAATAATCAAAGAGTAAGCAGTAATGCTGATTTATTAGTAAGGGATAAATTCTGAAAACCAATTGAAATAAAATTCTATTTGGTGTTAATTTATTGAACTTTCTTAAACACTTCAATTAATTCTTACTGAAACTTTGATACTTATTAGCAAAAAAATATTTTTTTTACTTCTCATTTAAATCTTCCTTCAGATTATATTCTTTTCATACCTTAAAAGTTTAATATCTTACATATGCTTATCTTTCTAGTATAATAACAGTAATAATTATTTTGATATTATCTATATAATTTAATGATTTTAATTTAATTTCAGCTTATTTAATAAAACATTTACTTCACTATTTATAAGACATATAACGCTTTTTATATTTTGATAGCAGAGATAAAAGGTTTGAAAACATTTATTTTATTATTCTTCAAAATACTCTCAAATAGTGTGACTTCTTAGAGTATACTAAAATTTTCTGAAAGAAAATATACGTATGCAAGCCGATAAATTCCTGTAAATTCAAATTAACATATGTATTAAGGTATTTCTTGTTATTTTAAAACGATACTTTCTTTTAAACAAACACTTGTTAGTTTAGTATCATTGTCTCCCAAATATACAATATAGGATTAAAAGGGGGTTATTTAAATCAATAAAAATGAATTCTTATTTAAATTAGTTTTTAAAAAAGTTACGCTCATTGGAAAAGTAAGCATTGTATACTTAATATCAACATATTTAAAGGGATTTTAGATACTTTCATTTATTCCCCCGTAAGCTAAAATGTTTATCTTTTAAACTCTGAAATATAGTCCTCTCTATTCATAAAATGTAAGAAATGCGCTCTTTCAGTGCAACAGAAACATACGAGTATTGTTGTGAAACGATCTCTTTTGGACCCTTGCCAGGGACTGTCAGATGTTTCTGGTCCATATTTTTCGCTTCTCCTTTAGGAAACTATTAGATATGGTATATAAGTATTTCCACACGTTTGATATAATGCTGAAATCATACACAATGGAATTTACGAAATATTTTGCTATTTAAAGGGAAAATAATGTGATCAAAACATCAATTTAAAGTCAGTGAGGTGGTTATCTAAGCTTTCTAGCAGCACACATTTTGATCAAAATTCGTAAGAATATGCATTTAAGATGAACTTGAATGAAATGAAAAATTTTCCTTAACACTTCTAGATTTAAAAATGTTATGATATTTGTAGTATTGAAATTAAGAGTTACATATATTATAATGGAGTTTACAAAAATAAATTAGGAAGTTTTGATTACAAATTTTCTTCTAAGCATTTTTTGTTTAGTGTATGACAGGACAAAATGATTATAATAACTTGTGCCAGCGTTTCTTAAGCCGTGACTGAAACCCCAAATGAGATCACAAAAATTTCACGTGATCACATGAACTTATTATATACATATTAAAGAAACATTAGTCATAATCCATTTCTTATCTCTAATTTAATATATTATGTACCTTTTCTTTAGCAGACCATGAATGGGAAACGACTTTTTCAGCTATAATGCTTAAAATCCAAATATCATTCAGCGCTGAAAAACGTTGAAGAATGACTTACATCCAGCAGTGTCAAATATTGAACCAAGATTAAATTTGTTAGTCAGGAAAAATAAGGATATTCATTTTATTAACAGACGATTTTCTTTCATTAATTTTTGAACACTTGGAACACATTCTAAAACTACTCCTTTTCGTTCTTCATTTTTTTGAGTTTATGTATATGCACTATTTCAATTATACGTTTCATAATAAATATTGTTTCACTTATGCGTTTCATAATAGATATTATTATTTCAATTATACATTGTATTCAAAGACGCTTCAAAGACTGGTTAAATTAGTTTTTATTATTAAATGTAAACCAGATACAAAAGTATACCTGTTAGTCATAAAAATAGGTACTTCATTTTAATTTACAAATGAAGCTTCATTAAAATTAAATTAGAGTTTATACAACATTTTTTCAAGCATGCTTATAGTTTGGAGAGAAAGAGGGTATTCGAAATTTTTAAGCGTGCATGTGGGGTTACAAGACTTAAAATTAAGAAATACTACTTAATACTACCTTAATGAATGTACAGCATTCAAACTAGATCTACAGATATTTTATTTCTTTGGGCATCTAACATTCACAATTTTTCTGTTTACCCATTAACGAATTAAAAAACCACTGTTAATCACTGTCTATCGAAACCACAGTGTCAGCCCTACAGCTGTTACTTCACGTGTTTGAGACAAACTACATACAAAACAAACCGCCAATATTCTATACTTATAGAGTTAACATATAAATACTAGGGGGGAAAGCACTTTTATAAATTTGAAAGTTTTTTAAATTTTCTGTATTGCTATAAATTTTAGCACATAATGATATTTTTCTTTATTTTTAATGCTCATTTAAATCGTTTTAAATTCTGCTTAAGTTATTACAGATACATGTACAACAGTTAAAGTTATTTTTCATAATCTTCTGAATTTATTACTTCTCAATAGGTGAGTGAAAATTAAAGAATCAAATGAGAAATACTAGTCATAAATATAATGACACATTGAGTTACACATTATATTATTAAATGTAATGACACGTTGAGTTAGCTATTAATGACGTATTTCAATGAATAAAAATTTTAAGAAATCATGGTGCATTATTTAGAACATTTATTCTTAAACTTTTAAAACACTTTAAATCATTGACTACTATAGAGGCTTTTGATTTATAACTCATAAATAAGAATATGTTTTAAACACATGATATAATATTTTCACTAAAAATTATTAATCTATTTTATATTGTTAATCAATTGTCTCTAAATATATACTTAGTTTTAAACAAACATTAATTGGTAGTGATCTTTAAGGCATATATTTCATAAAATAATTATTATTGAAGCTTCAAATTTGTCACAATATCATATATTTAAATGTTAAATGCTACAAAAAAGGTAGATAGTTTAATCTTCTAATCGTATTTGTTATCTTGGATGTTTTAAAAACAGTACTAGATTAATTTGATTCAATCCAAAGAAATAATATGTTATTTCTGTTTGAAGAGAAAAATATCATCAAATTGCTTTGAAAATTTCACAATATTAGAAATAATGTTCATAAAATAATACACTGCCGATTATTATAAAAATATTTCAAATACAGTCAATTTATCTTAGCATTTTTCTTTCACATAATATAACAAAGTATTTGCAAAATATGTAGTGAAATAGCGAACATGTCTTCATGCATATAATATATGCTGGAACCAGAATCAAGGAATATTTTGAAGAGTAACTTTTCTTTCTTCAAATTTGAATATTTTTGTAAACGTTGTAGCTTAAATGTTTGAAGTATAACATAAAAAAGAAAAGTTTTAAAAAATGCATGGTATTTTTAGCAAAGTAGTCGTTGATGAAACACGGAGGGGGGTTAAGATAATAGCTATGCGGTCAGACAGAAAGGCTATGAAAGTTTTATGGCCCCTCGAGAGCAGTAAAACGTGGCAAGCTATGTCCTAAAGCACCGAGGCTTCATGTGAGGAATACATGAGAACGGTAAATATAGAAGTGGCTTGTATGTCTTGTCTTCAATAGTTCACCGAAGACAGGAGAGTACCATGAGATGTTCTGTAATGTATTCCCTATAAAAACAATAATTTAAATGGTTTTTATATTCATGAAAGATAGTAACGTGAAATGGGAAGAAAGAAAGAAGAAAAAAAGCTGTAAATAAAACGAATGTCTAATAATTTTTAAGAACATATTTCTTTTCGATTCTTAATGCAAAACTATTGCAGTAATTTATATATATATATATATATATATATAATATATATATATATATATCTGTGTGTGTGTGCAACTCCTATGACTTAAATGTAACCCTCAATTTGAGAAGTGCAGTCGCGATGGTTTTTAGAAGAGTCTTCCCAGGTGTTTTTCTTATTAGCATTGCTTACTTATGTTGATATTATCATTACATGTAAATACAAAGACATGATGAATTAGCAAAAAGCAGCACAAAGACGGACAAACACGCTCAGTGCGAGAAAACACGAGTCAGATTAATTTCTCTTTATTCCCAGAAACTGTCTTCTTTTACATAACATATTGGATGTTCAAAAGAAAAATCTGAGAAATCATGTGATTAGAAACTGTAATGGGATTGTTTTACTTCCAAATGTTTTCCATGATTCCAAAAATTCCATGATGTTTTATTTTTCGGCATGATATTGCGTTATCAAACGATTACCATTATAATTAATACTTCTGCTAGACAAGTGTACTAGTGGATTGTTCGATATGGTTTAAGACCAACATGAATAAAAGAGCTTCTGGGAGAATTACATACACTCACGTATATAAAACTGACCTTTGTTATTGCTGGAAGTAATATTTTGAATGATTTCGAAAATGTATTGCTCATTCAAGTAAATTATTTTAACACCACTAGAGCCTATGACAATAATGTAATCACCCTTATATAAAGAAGAATACATAATTTGTGTTTCGGAACTATCATATATATGAATTTGTTGCTTTTTATCCTCAGTGCGCTCTCACAAAACGTAATTAAATTAAGAAACTTGGGTTCTGAAATGAAAAGTTTATTTTACTACGAAATATCAAACATACATCTAACGTCTAAACTTAAGATATCAAACTACTTTTGAAGTGTTTCTTATATTATTTTAAAACGGGCATTAAACTGTATTTAGTATTGCTTGAAATATATATATATATATATATATATATATAGCATTTATTGTTTATTAGCTTTGCCCTTTGAAGAAACGCGAGTGCTATTGGCAATGGACATCGTAATTTTAAACTATGATAAAATAAAAACGACGAAACCTGAAATGGCACCTAATTCTCCAAACTTCCATACTATCCGAAAATGAGGTTTTGGAACCCTGACAGATTTAGCGTGTATCATCCATGCTACATAACGGTTCTTAATATGGCATTAGAACTCCGAACTACAACCCGACAGAAACAACGTCGGTCATGAGTTCGCGACCATGACAATTCGGTTACCACGGTCTAATTCACCACGGAGGATTGATGTTAGTATTTTAAAAACACATTAGTCACACTACACTATGTATTTGTAATAGTCAAAAATCTATTTTATTGTATAAAAGTAAAGTCTGTATTACACAAGACGAATTTTATATTCATTTGCAATGAAATAAAATACTTTTACATTTAGTTTACCATTCCATTGGTATTAAAAAGCTGTATTCTTTTTTTTCCAGTCACTTCCTCCGAGTTAGTATTTGAAAGACTTGGATGCAGATATTCACATTGATTTTGGGTTTCCTCTTAGTGCTTAACAGCTTTTTTTGTGCTTTTGTAAGGAATTTCTCGATAAAGTCCGCTAAAGCGTGAATTCAGCTTGAGGTCGAACATCTGTTTTTGGTGGATTTAGAAAATTTCCTTTTTATATGCTTATGGAAAAAGCCGCTTTGCTTATAGAAGGTGTCAAATATGGTTGTTAGATAAACAGTTTTTTCCGACTTTTTGTGAGACGTCTGTTGATCTTTTCTGAGTTTTTTTTTTTTAAATAAAATTGTATCAAGGTTTGGTTTTTACTTTTCCTTCTTTAAGAAGTTTTTCTTAACATACAAATGGCGAAAAATGTTTTAATTCTCAACGTCACTATTTAAATTTATAAAGTAAACAGTGTAATGAAATTGTATTTGATTGCGGCTGTTAAATCTAATTTTTAAGGCAATGTAACATATTGCTCATGATTTTTATTTTAAGTTCTAATAAAGTGTTATGCCAAATTTTTTGCCGAAACTATTGCAAAAGCTTTTAAAAATTATTTTAACAGGAATTCATTTGTTTTCATTTTACTTTCATGCAGTTTTAACTGCGACCCGTGTGGTGACCGGGGATGACAGAATAGTCTCACTGTAGCTGATGCATGTCGTAAAAGGCGACTAAAATGGATACCCAGCGTCTGCGGGTATAGCCAGGCACCCTGCCCCTGAGGATTATATTAGGGGACCTCAGGGACTTGCCTTCTTCAGGTAAGTACGGGCATCATGACCCCGAGGCACCTTAGTGATCTTTTTCTTTCCCATGGGGTTTACTGTCTTTGGTAAACACGGGTGACGCACTCCCGGGATACACTAGCGATCCTTCTCTATTTTCGACCCTCCTTCTTGTCAACCATTTTTACCTTTTTTTCAACTTCACGTCTAGACCACAGTTTAATCTTGTTTGGCGCAGCATGGCCATATTTGGCTCTTGCGCCAATAAACTTTACAATCACTCACTCACTCATTCACTCACTCACGGGATACTCTAGCGATCCTTCTCTATTTTCGACCCTCCTTGTAAACCAATTTGTCTTTACTTCGATTTTTTCACGTCTAGACCACAGTTAAATCTTTTTTTGGCGCAGCATAGCCACATCTGGCTTTTGCGCCAATAACCTTTACATTCACTCACAGTTTTAACTACAATTTCTGACAGCAAGTAAGTCGCTTGCAGTTTAAAACGTTTTATTTTGCTAACTAATTTTTATTATTTTTATTAATGAATATTTTATTGGGTTGCTGTGATGTGAAATAAAGATCATGAATATTTATTTGACGTTTTTTATCCAATTTCTAAGCATAAATTTAGAGTGTATTAGAATATAAAAGGAAAGTATTTTGTATGATTTAAAATTTCCAAATTCTATATTTTTTATCTACACCTGCTTAAAAATTAGAAAAAGGTAAAGCCCACTTAAGAATTTATTCTCAGATATCATACATAATTGAGACGAAAGAATTTTTCCTGATAAACGAAACAGTTCTAAATGTCGTAAAATCATTTCTTAGAAATTGTCATACTTATGAAAGGAAATACCAATTAAGGCACTTTTCTCGCCATGAAATTCTAGCCAGAAAAGAAAAATATACCTATTCCTTGTCTTTTTCACCGGGAGATGTTTTTTCAAATGCATAATATGATTTGTTTGAGAAAAAATTCCTGTCATCATGTAAGCTTACTAGATTCATAAATGTACTTTGTAAGCGTATTTGAATTAAAAATTATTATTATTCAAGTAATATTTATTATACTTTTTTAAAAAACGAAGTGATAAAACGCAATGAGTATTTCTTAAAAGACCCTACTAGAAATTCAATAATATATTTTTTAAAAAAACAATTTTTACATATCCTATGAGTATATACATTTGAGGTGTTTTTTATTCATTATCTTGAGAAAGCCGCATTAAATTAAACCCATAACACCAAATATTTATCCAATTTATTTACTATTGATGATTTACGGTAAAAATATACATCGAAATATATTCTTGTAAATAAATCTTTCAAAACGTTTGAATAAATTTGAATGATCTAGATGTAATTTCAGTTGTAAGAAATTCCATATTTCTAATAAGTAAATGAAATCTTTTGAACAGAAAACTATAAATATTCTATTTCAGTGTATATTCCATAAGCTTTAAAAGCTGGGAAAACTATTCAAGAAACCTTACTTGCACCTAAAAAACGCACAAATCTGAGAGACCTTTTATCACTATGTATAAAACAGAACTGTATGTGTGTGTGACAGAATGTTTAATAACCGCACAGATAGAATGCTGTTTAAATAACTTTCCATTAATAGTAGAACGGAATATATATCCAAAACTACCTCCTAAGAAAGTGAGGAAAGTTTTATGGTCTCCAGAGTATCATAAAATCCTGACAGCCAGATGGGATATAGACTGAAGGCATACACTGTGTAAAATGCACTCCCATACCCATGAGACTTTAGGGGTTAAGGTTGTAGCCCCCTTTCCAATTTGTTCCTATTTATATCCGTTCGGTCCACTCTTCATGTTTAAACACTGTTTCAGATTCTCGTAACTGGAGCTTGATGTAGTCGAGAAAAGGAAGTCATGAAAAAGAAAGGTGTGTTGAAAGATACAATAGTTAACTTTCAGTGTCGGCATCACATTTAGTTTTTTCTAACAACAACAAATAAGTTTACTTTGAGCCTCTTAAAAAGAAAGTAATTTTTATCAAAACTGTTATTGGATTAAATGTAAATTAACTAAATTTTTTGCAAGAAGTACCAAATGATGATTGTTTATATTTAGAACGTGTTTATTCCTGCTTTTAAGAGTTTGTCGTGCACCAATTTAATTTTTAAAAACTTTAGAGATATTTTGAGTTTTTATTGACTCAATACATTAAAACTATAATCACATATAATATGTATAGTAAATTTTATTCACTTAACCTTTCTTTGAGCAGAATTAATGACCGCTGTAGTAAAGTGGTCATGGTCGCGGACTTGCAACCGGTATTGTTTTCATCGAGTCAAGGGCTCGAGTCCGGATGTCACTAAAAAACTGCCTTGTAGCAGGCCTAAATCACATTAAATTTTGTCAAGGGATCAAGTCTTCCCGTTGGCGTGGTGTGAAAGCTTAGAAAGGAAAGTGCCAGCTCAGTTGCTGTCTTTGTCCCTTTTGATAAATGTTAAAAATTATGAGGTCCATCACCAAGAGCCCTCGTGTTTCTTCTCAGTGCAATAAACAATCAATTAATCTATCAAATTAAAAAGAATTATGTACGGAATTTTAGTAGTAATATATTATCTTGTATTTGTAACCGTATCTGTAAAACATATTTCAATGCTTTTTTGAAGTACTCTAACAATTTAAGAACAATAATTATGCGTTGCTTAAATACATAATATTTATTTGTATTGTGAATTTAATTTTTCAATTATATTAAAATATTTCCAATAGCGTAATTTACGTTGTGAGATAACTTATTTTAATGAATTTTGCGTTTTGAAGAGTTATGCGCATTTAAAGAATGTTGTGTATATATTGTTTTATCTTTGAGATACTTTTATCTGTAAGAAATATTACTCTAATTAAAGCATTATCATTTGTTAAATAATTTTTTTAAATTTCATTCGCAAAATGAAATATATTATATTGTGGTGGATACTAAAAGCATAAACTATTTGAAGAAAAAATATTTTATGTAATATTTCCTCTTTAACTTTTCAAAATAAAATAATACTATATCCTTAAAGAAAAGGTTTTGAAAGATTTAAATAATATTCTGTTGAATTCTTACAAAACTTAACATTACAGAACTCTTATTATTTTTTTCTCATCATTTTTAAATCAAAATAAGTTTAGACAGTGCAACTTTGTGTTTTGTAGAGTTTTTTATTAGAGCAACATTGTATTGTTCTTTCCTTTCAACATCAGTCATTCCTTATGATTCATATCTCCTATTATACCATTTCATAGAAAAATAGCAATTTTCTGACTTGTTTATATTTTTGTTTGGACTCATAAGACTTCCAAAATGCATATGCATAGCCACTCGATCAAACCACAAGTGTGATATTGTGAAAGCTAGAGTTGGTATCATTACGAAAATTGCAAGCAACTGTGTCAGATACCAATGCCATTACTCGCTACTGATGAATTGTGAGAAACATCGTATCTCCCATTGTAAATGACTGATGACGCAAAACGCGAGTGATAATCAGAGTTTGCCTAGTTACTAATTACACTACGCCTTGCAGAATAACTATTTTTTTTTTCGTTGTGACGTCCTTAGCTGCTCAAATCTCGTTTGGAATTGCTTTTATTTTTGACTAGATCTGAAGCGTAAGTAGTATTTAAATGGTAATTATGCAAATACGACAGACATATCATCTTACTGTTTGTCTTCTGTTTGCCGCATAAGTCAGGCAAGCAGTTGAGGTAATTAATGACAGTTTATTGAGAAAAATATTCTTGCTTTGCAAAAGATATGAAGATGTTGTTATTTTCAAAATAGTCAGATATGATCAATGTTTTGGAAAGGAAACTGATATTTTCATAAAAGAGTTGAGCTTACTTTGATACATAAAATATCAAATGACAAATCTTACAGTAAAATAAGAATTACTGTACTTGTGAAATCTATGAAATATAGTATTTATAATATAATAAGTTTCTTTTGATAATGGATTCCTAAAGATATATTAAAGATTAAGGAAACTGCAATTTTTCATTTAGGACTCAGGGAACTGTTCGGAAGACCCTCTTTTAAGTAGAGTACATTTTGTAATCTTAGGAAGTTGTTATGTTCGATACAAAAGAGATACCAAATTTAATTTATAATGTTTAAAGAATAGAAAAATGTTTGAGTTTTTGATAAATAATTTAAAATGTTTGTATTCAATTTTTGATCAACTTAAAATAGTTTATTCCAGAATTTTTAAATCGTAAACTGCATTATTATTCTTTTTAAAATCTTAACAGCAATATTTATTCCTTATATTCATAACCCACCATTTATAAAAAAAAATAAGTTCCATACCTTTTTTGAACACACATACAAGTATATGACAACTTTATCCCAGAATTCTTTCACCAGTAATCTATATTTAAAATGCATTCATTTTAACTATTCAACTAATGAATTTTCTAAATACCTGTATAAGCTGAGTTATATTAATAGCAGAAAAATGATTTCAACTACTTAATGAGTTTAATGTAAGTCAATTTTAATTCTTCATGGTTAAATATATTTCATTACACGTAATGGTTTATCGGGAAAAAGCAATATTAACTGCTTGTTTGTTTATTATTGATATTGTAAAACGATTTACACAAACAATAGATATGATGATACGTTCCCTAAGTAACTTCAATTTATACGAATTTATAAGCTATCGAAGCATTCAAATATGCGTGAAATAGATTAAATATATTAAAACACATGTTTGAGATATAATGTATTCTGCGCGGTTGAACGATACAAATTATTTTAAACTTTGACACATTTTAATACATCCATGTCAACATTAAAAGTTGTGTCTTTAGATTAAAGTTTCTCATGACTTTCCATTGATGGAAGTGCACTTGTTACACCTTATAAAACTTTTCCCATGCAAACAGTTCCGCTTCCAGAAGCGATGTAAAACCACAGCCGCTAAGTTTGTCGAGTTGTAATCTAGATTAATTAGCTGAATCTCAATCACCTTTATTGAATAAATTATCTCATATTCACAAAGTATACGTTATTTGGGGGAGTTAACGCTAGTTTGTCATTTGCATTTTGACGTTATGATTGATGCTGGGTTCGTAAACGTGCTGATCAATTAAGTACGTCTGTATAATTAACGATGACTAGCTATAGAAATAGCAATAGCTCTTCCAGAAATGTTGATGGATTTAAAAGGGTCTCAGATGTTCCCTTATCCATCAAATATTTGAGTTACGAAATGATTCATTTGGTTTATTCTCACTGAGAATATTCTTTAACTAATATTATGACGCGAGGCGAGATTATCTATATACATACATATATGTATATATATGTTTATATGTATATATATATATATATATATATATATATATATATATATATATATATATATATATATATATATATACTCTATAACAAAAAAGCAACGCAGCAAGAAGGAGTAATGGTATTGAGACAAAAATTAGCGGATAGGAAAATTATGTACAGAATAGAAAAGGATTAAAATTTCAGTAAAACTGGGTGATTTATTTTAAAGTTACATAGTTACAAAATAACGAGCTATATAAGATGTTGACCCAACTCTAGCCTGGATGCAAACTGCCATAAGACGTGGCATTGAATGATAAAACTCCTTGATGGTCTCCTGCTGTATTTCTTGCCAAATTTGCTCCAATTGTGGGGCTAGGTCATCAACATTCCTTTGTAGATGCAGTCGACTTCCTAACATATCCAACACATGATTGATTGGAGAGAGATTTGGCTGGCCTAGGAAGTGTTTATAAAGCTTTAAGACAGTACATTTCAACACGTACTGTATGTAGTCTGGAATTATCTTGCTGAAAAATAAGGCCAGGGTTTCTGCAAAAGGAACGGTTGCAAAGCAGGTCTCACAATGTCGTCGACGTACAACTGTGCTGTAAGTGTGCCTCTAATGACAAACAAAGGGGTCCGGCTATCAAGAGAAATAGCACCCTAGGCCATAACTCCTAATTGAGGGCCTGTGGGGTGTGCAATAGTGGAAGCAAGATCGGCACGCTGCCCTGGGCGTCTCCAGACACGTCTTCGATGATCGTCAGGAAACAGTTGGAAGCGGGACTAGTCGCTAAACACTATACGTCCCCAGTCAGCATCATTCCTACCTGATGGAACCACGCACCCCTGTAATCTGGCTCGACAGTGTGCAGGCGTGAGGGGCAGGTGGAGTAGGGATCAGTACTAGCGTAGATTTCACTCTATTAGCCGTCTATGACTGGTCATGGTGGACACTTGTATGCGGGTCGCACGTCTCATGGTTGATAACGATGAATCAGGCGCTGTGACAGCTCATCTGATAATCGCTCTGTTCTCCCGATCTGCTGTGGCCCTAGGTCGACCGCTACCATCGTGACGCTGAAATCTGCCATTGTCCACCCATTCTTGCCAGCATCTTATAATCGCTTCAACCCATACGACGAGCGATTCTCCGATTTGCCCAACCTGCCTCTTACTCCAGTGTTACATCTTTCAAACTCTGGATGTTGTTAGTAACGAGCTTGAATCCTGCGGCGAGGCATTTTTTTCAGTCGTTGAAAGGTATCCTAAATCGCACCCTAACAGAAAATTTGACCATCATTTTGACCTTCAGAAAATTGGATCTTCTGATATACACCTGCTGAATGCACTGTTCCGAGTTCCGGGCTGTAGCTTCCACAATTCATTCATTGGACACCAAATCTTAAAATTTAAATCATTTGCATGTTCGGTCCCAATGTCATTGCATACGAAATTTCATTACAATCGGTCAACTCCTTCTTGGTGCATATATA
>BMAW01031047.1:304809-327196 GCA_019974015.1 Nephila pilipes | reverse complement strand
TCATATTCTTTTAAAATTTTATTAATTGATTCATCCTTAGGCATTTAACATTCTTGTTTTGTTTTAATCTCTTCATGAGACTAAAATTCATTAAAATTCTTAAGCAATATAACTTGAGTTTAGAAACTAATGTTAACGTTATTTTAATTGATTACTTCTATTATATTTGTAATAAATTACACATTTTAATAAGTAAATTTTTCTCTATGATACATCATATTTTAAAGCAACACGCATACTAAGGTATATTATACATTATTAATGGATGTGATTGGAAGAAGGAATACGTTGCATTACAATATTTAACTTTAATTTTATTTGTTACATTAAATGTTTCGGATAATATATGTGGATATTGTTTTCTTTGCCGATTTGTAATTTATGCATTTAATTTAATCATTTTTGACTCTTTGAACTAGACAATCGCATCATAATAAATATTAATTAAGAAATATAAATAAAATATCCAAAACTAATAATTATTTTGTAAAGAAACTTTATTTCCCATTTGCAGTAAGAAGATGAAAATTTCATCGGCTAAGATATATTTTCTCTCTTGCTACGGAAATCTTCAATTAATTCAGTTTAAATTACCTTAACCAACCATACTTAAGCTTGTTTCTTAAAGTATTAAGGAATTTTCAGTTATCAAGAGAAACATCCTATCAATCTCCATAATCCAGCAAGCTTACTTATCAAATTGAGTGAAAGAGAATATAAAATCTAATTTTTCGATCAAGAAATTCGAATGAATTTTGCACCTTTGCAACAACACGATAAGAAATAGTTTCGTCTGCAAATACTAAAATAAATGTACAAAAATCTAAAAATCGTTCTCGATTGAAGCATCGTGTATAAGTATCGCTTAATCCTTTAATTAAGTTGCTATCTCACACAGCTCTTGTTTACTTTTGGAAAACTGAAACTAAGAAACTAAATTCTTGAGATCCATTCTCACCGATTTTAATCCTGATTTCGCGTAGCATTTGAAGCATTCTTTTTAGATATGAGGCTTGAGCAAAGACGTTAAACGAAAAGATGGAAAAAGAGCCAACATAAATATACTCACTTTCGTATTTTATTTACTTTAAAAGTGACTGTACATTGCGAATCTACATTTTTATCCCGATTCATTTACCCCTCTTTTATAAAATTTATGGATTTTGCAAGAGAAAATAATGCCTTCTTTTTAAAAACTAAGTTCTAAGTTTTTTCTGAAAATTATTTTTTCATTTTTAAACGATATTAGTAGTGTATTAAGTTCGATAACTTAAATACGAGAGAATTACTTTTAAAAAAATAGTTATTTGAAAATGATAGAGTGAAATAAGTCGCTAAGATAATATTATAAGTATTATTATTCTTTTTAATTATGTAAGAGATTTAAACTACTAAAAAAATATTATATCACCCGAAAATTTAATGTAAATTTTGAAGCAGACCATATAAATAATTTAAAACAACTTTAGTTTAATTAAATCAAAAAATATAATGCTTCATTGATCCTTAACTTGCTTGAGTCTCTATGTCTCATTTACACAAAATTATTTTTCAAGTGTTAGTAATATTTTTCTATCTGATTTGAGCTGTTCAAAGAACCATTAATGCCAAAAAGTTCAGTTATTCATATCTAAAAATATAATATCATTTTTATTTAAAACATTTTAATAGCCTAGAAGATAAATGGAAATTATTACACAAAACTTGAATAAACCATTGTAATATTATATACTGTAATAGTCATTTCATAAGGGATTTACGGGATAATAAAATTATAAAATACTTCTTGTATTTATAAATTAATTATTAATTTGTAATAAAATGTGATACTATTTATTTACAATGAAATGATATGATTGTTTAAAATTATTTACAAATAAACTAAAATAGCTTAATTTATTTCGCTTTTGTATAACGATTTTAACACTTCTTTAGAGTTGCAGTTACTATTGCACATATTTCTTACTATTTATATTATACCTAATATACATATATATTAAGTATACTGGAAAATTTTGTTAGTTTGGAAAGAGAAAGAAAATACTACATTTTTCAATCATTTAAAAATATTTATCGCACAATATGATGTCCGTCGTTATTTATGACCTCTCACCAGCGTGAATGTAATTAACATTTTAGCAAAATGCCTCGTCCTTATAGGTAAAAACTCAGTTAGTGAATGGTTGACATCTATTTCAGTTTTGAATTTATTTTCCTTTCAAAAAACTTTTTCAGGGAGAGAAACAGGTGAAATTGGAGGATGCTAGGTATGGGGAGTATGGTGGAAGCGACAGAATTTCCTGGCCTAGCTCTCAGAATTTCTGACTAATCGTCAAAGCAACATGTGGTCCGGTATTATAGTGAAACAATACCATGTGCTTCCTATTTGACATCGTCAACCCCTTTTCTTTGAGTGCTTTGCTTAAGTAATTCATTTGCTGATATTATCTCTCCGAAATGAACTTTTCATTAAGTTTTAAAAGCTTGTATTGTATTGGTCCTTGGACGTCTCACCATGTATACTACATTCTTTTATTCGGGCTCAGTTTCTGTTTACAGGAGAAGGGGGAAGGTTATCTTGCTTCCAGTATGACCTTTTCCTTACGATAGTTTCGTAGGTAACTTATTTTTCATCACCAGCAATCATCCGATCCAATAAGAGTTCATTTTTGTCCGAAGTAAAGAGAGACGTGCATATGATGAATCTATTACGGAAATCTTACTGTTTAATTCTAAATGCCCTCATTTGGAATATTTTAAGAGACCAATCCTATATATATATATATATATATATATATATATATATATATATATATATGCTTCTTTAGAGTTGTAAATGAAAAGATTACAAACAATATGTTGATTCATTCCATTAACATGTTGTTACGGGAAACATGAACATCGTTAAAAGCGATTTATTGAGAGGTTTCATGAACAAAGGAACTGGATTCAGGCTCATGATTACTAATAGTAATCTTGTAGTAAGAAAACAAATTACTAATGATTTTGACAATTTTATTCTTAAGGTTGCAATTAAATATGGTTTGCCAATTGAGGCATTTGACGAATTTAGATCATGTGTTTTGAAGAAAATTCTATATTTGAATCTTAAAGTGGATAGGGAAATTACATTTAAAGATCTAAAACTTGCTATAAATGATTTGCAGAAGGATTTTGTTATCGTTTATGTAGATAAGGTTCCTGCAAATTATGCAATTATTTGCAAATTTTACTATCATAAATTATTGAGTGAACATGTAATGAACAATAATGCTTTCCAGTTATCCAAATATAGTAACAGAGAAATAAATAATCGTCTTTTGGCATTCAATAAGAAGTTGGGTTTACATCTTACAAACATTAAATTTCCCTATATTTATTAACGCCAAAATTTAACAAAAATCCAGTCAAATTTCGAAGTATTACGAATGGATATAACACCTATATCACTAAATTTGGCAAACTTTTACAATCCATTCTTCAAAAATCTATTGACAATATTGAAAATACTGCTATTATTAAAAATAGTTTTGATATTGTCAAGAACATGAAGGAACAAGAGGTATTCTCTATACATGGGTATGATTTTGAAGACCTTTTTAACTCAATAGATATTCAAGATTTAATTAAAGTTCTTGCAATTTTATACGATAAATATTTTAATCAAACAATAAAACGTGAAAAATTCAATACTCTTATTAAACTTGTATTACAAGAGAATTTTATAGTTTTCGGTCAAAATCTCTATAAGCAAATTCAGGGTCTCCCTCAGAGAGGTCCAGCTGGTAATTGTCTGGCCAATTTTTATTTATATTTTTATGAATTACAACAAATTGATAATGATTCTTGCTATCTTTATCGTTACATAGATGATTTAATTATTTTAGGTAAAACTGCAGAATTTAAACCAAATGTTTCGTTTTACCCTAATTATCTCAAATTATTGAAAACTAATCCTAATTCTAATACAGTAGAATTTCTAGATCTCGATTTGCAAATTGTTGACAATAGACTAATCAGTAATATTTATGATAAAAGAGAAAGATTCGAATTCCATGTAATCAAAATTCCTTCTTGGAATAGTAATCTACACAGATCTCTTTATAGGAGTATTTTATTAGGCTTTTTATTACGTAATAACAAATTAACCACATAAAATAGACAAGTTTAATAACATTAAAAAAAATTTCAACAATTGTTTAGATCATGATTATCCAATAAATTTCTTAAATACTTACATACATCACAAATATATTAAACATCTTTGCGAATCGTGATCCATTTTCAAATCCACCACACAACAATAGATCCACAAAGTCGGCTTGTTAGTGGTCTAGCCATGAAGAATTTATTTATTTATTTACCTTTACACAGCTTACATTTTTACTCACTCTCTGGACCATTATACTCCTTTACCATTCAACTTATTACCAACCAATAGTTTGCATCCTTTTACACTTTATTACCAATCAAACAATGATTTAAATCTTTTTTCAATTTATATGGTGATGACGTGTTATATTTTTTCATTTTGAGTATGTGATATCCATCTTGACGCTTAAAGAAAATTCCGTCTTACTACTCACATACTTGAATCTTCATTTCTTTGAATTTTTGTAAGCAATTTTAAATTTGGATTTGTTGATAATTTTTAGAATTATAGATTTTATTTTTGTAGATTTTATCGCTGAACTTTTTTGCATCTTTTAATCATTGAACTCTTTTGTAATTTGGATTTCCCAATTTAGCCTACCAAGAATTATAGATTTTATTTTTGTACATTTTATCGCTGAACTTTTTTGCATCTTTTAATCACTGAACTCTTTTGTAATTTGGATTTCCCAATTCAGCCTACCAAATCGCAAAGGAGGAAGGTTGGTACCATTAAACTAGTTTAACCCCGTTTCTTCGGTCCTCAGCCCAATATTGCTTTTTGTCTTGCTGGGTTCCATATTTTCATTTATTTTTTCTTTCATTTTTACATTTCTTTCTGGATTTTTGTCTTTTTAAATATTTTAAATTATTCTTTCATAAATTTTCAGTATATATATATATATATTATAATACAATCAATTTTATTATTATATATAGGATTTTATTATATACATATATATATATCTTAACAAAAATACACACACATGTATAATACGCATACTTGATGTGGCACTAAGTTTTCGGGAAAAAATTAAATTTCGAATATTATACGTACCCGTACGCAATTTTCAATATTTTATTTAAAAATTTTACAAATATTTATTAACATAATTGAAATTTTCAATAGAAAAGAAGCAAAAACACGTCATATTCGATAGAAAAAACTTAAAATTTTAACACAAAACAAAAATACTGCTAAATTATCGGTCTTAATCACTTTCCTTAGAACACAGATCATCTATTGTTGTTGTGTCTAATTCATAATTATTGGTGCCGTCGTAATATGTGACATGTACTGTAAGTTCTCGTTTGTGTAAAAGAACACATGGGAAGCACGCGTGTTACAACAATCTCTTACAGCTGCTGCATGTTCGTTGTTGGATATTTAAAAACCGTTTTTGAATTTTTACACGAGTATAACACGCATCCTCATTTTTACGGACCAAAATGTGGAAAAAAATGTCTATTGCAGTCAAGACTTTACGTAAGATATATATATATAAATATATTCTAATTAATAAAAGTACAACTTGTAAAGTAGCTTGCAATAAAACAAAAGAAGAAACAAAAGCCATTAGAATACTAAACTGCTTTAAAAATAGTATAGCTTTTCTGAAAGTTACTCATGAGAGCTAGGCTTACAAGTAATAGACAAAGAAGACAATCTGGTGAAAACCAATGGATTTATGTTTGCTCTTTGTTAATACTTACTAAAGATCATTTGTGCTTCGTCGAAGAGTAGGACAGGATTTTGGACTTAAACGAAAGACAATTGTCGGATTACGGAAGAACAGATTATCCTTTCAGAGCATAAGTGATTTTGTTGAAAAGAATTCAGCCACGGGAAAGAAAATATAATATAAGAATTGAAAGAGAGACAGGAGAATTAACTCGCGAAAGTGAAGTATTTAATCTTCTAGCTATACAAATAAGTTACTGAATAAATAGCCTGTGGGAACACAAGGTATTATTCTGCTGCAGTTTTGCACATTGGTTATTATTCACATTTATTTTGTAATTGCAAGAGATCATTGAGAAGTGCTTATTGATTTAATTATTTTCGTGTCGCAGCGAAAGTCAGAGCCTATTTAATGAAGATAAGCAATTTGAGTATGGATAATTAGGTATAGATGGATAAATACATTGGAGTAAATTAGAACGAGTAGAAAGGTGACAAACGAAATCAATACTAGAAGTTGTGTGACTTTAAAACCCGTATATTGTGCATATACTAGTTTAATTAAATGAAGTTATAATTTTAAATGTTGATGCAGACTTCGTACGAAACTTTTAATATGATTTTCTAAATTCTTCAATTCAGATTTATAAATGCTTTATTCAAATATCAGTGTGAGGGTGTGTGATTCAAGAAATTTATACAATAATTTGGACACTTATATCGTGAAATTTTGCCTTCATATGTTTATTGTCAGCTTAGATGATTTTTGGTGTATGAAAAAAATGTTTGATGAAACTAAGTTTCCAATAATTTCTCATTTGAGAATGGATGAGAGCTGTATAGTTTGCGTTCAGTAGTTTAATCTTAAGTTGCAAATTTCTAGAGATAAAGCATCATTTTAAGTATTTTTTTCCAAAATCAAAGCTATTAATGGGAGTACTAAAATATATAAAAAGAGCGCATGCAAAGTGTTCATAGATTAAATTCAATATGTGTTAAAATGCATAATATTATGTTAAACGTAAAAATTTGTAAAAAGAAGGCGGCTTCTATTGGTCTCTGATTTTGTGACTTTTTGTTTAGTTGTAAATTAAATTTGAATGCACAAAATTAAAAAATAATCGTATTTCGAATGGGAATGAGATAATTCATTATTGTACGGTCACTCTCCAGTGATCTCCATCCCCTTTTTTTTTTCTCTAAGAAACCTATGCGTATGACGCATTTCGCATCTCAAAAAATAGTCTTCCAACGTTTTTCAGTCGGGAAACGTTCGTTTTCGCCCTCTTTGGAGCAAATTCGCCACAAGCACCTTTTGTTTTGATTCTTTTTGGTTTATTACGCATAGTGAGGAATCCAGGTCTTATAGATGTTGATCACTCGATACAAATTGACAACGATAAATCGTCGCGGCTGCAATCAACTTTTGATTTCATAGCAAATGGTTACCTAATCAAAACTAAACCATGAATAAGTGTGAATATAATAGCGTAATTTAACTTATTACAATACAGAATGGTAACACCATATTGCGTTAGCAATGCTTTCTGTCGTGAGAAACAGGTATTTTTTCTTTTGAAGTGATAAAGGTGCAATCGAATTACTATTGCTACTAAGGGTATATAATCAACAATATACTTGTGTATAATTATCATAAATTAGAGAATACTAACTTAAAGTACTCCTTACCATAGGTTATACTTGAAATTGAATACCATTTTATACTTGAAATGAAGTATTTAATTTGCTAAACAAGTGATTTTAAATTTGTGGAATTATTTTACTGCAATCTGAAACTGGAAATTATAAATTAAATGCAATGAATGAACGTTATACGTAATTAAATGGATTTATTGATTTATATAATTAAAATATGTCATTATTAATTTTGAAAATTCATGAAGTGGTAATTTAAGAAACATTCTTGATAAAATTGGTACTTGAATGAATGGAGTATTTGCGATAGAATCAAAAATGAAAGCGTTAAATTTTGAAGTTAAAATTTTAATATGAAAAATGTGGGAAGAATTAAATTAAGAGAAATTTCTCTTCACATCAGAAACATTACAATTATTTTCACAATCAAATAAACGTAGTTGTTTGAATAAAATTTTTATACAATATCAGTCTCTTTCAAACACTAAGAAAAAGTTTGAAATTTTCATCGTAATAAGGAATTAGATTTATCTCACGCTGAGAAGTAAAATAACATTATCTTAGATTAAACATCATAACAAATCATTGAATTAATTGAATTTGTTTATTTCATTAATGATTTTAAGACCCTGTGACATGACGGTCATAACTCTGTAAAAAATTATTTTAATAGTTGAAGTTACACACAATTCTTTTAAATTCTTTCATTTGATCATAAATTAATCCATACTTTATTGAAAATTACAGATATTGTCGTGTAGAAAATACATGTAAATGAAATAAACGGCCAGAAATAATCTCAACTTGAGATTTTAGATTATAAACTAATTTTAAGACAATAAAGTATATTTTACTTAAAAATTAATTACAAATAGGAGTAGTGAGATACAAGCATTAGTAACAAATACAGTACCGAAGCCTATCTCCAATTTATAGCTGTGACAGAGGTATATATATAGGAAGAATAAGCACTTCGGTTCATGCATACTTTCGATAGGTTGTGGGTAGTGAATGAATACAGATATATAGCGCAAGAGCTAATTCTTGCTCTTGTGTCATTGCCAGAAAATGAGTATTGATACAATATCATTAATAAAGCATTTCATAAGTTCAAAAATTACCTTAGATGCTAAAAAATATCTTTACGCAAGAAATTCTCGTATGAAATAATGTGTATAACATATAGATGAAATATTTTTTCAAATTTTAAATAAGAAAAAAACACATTTTGAAATGAATCCATAATTTTTGTGAAATATAAAATAAAAGCAAATTTGAAGCAATAAAACGGTTGTGACAGACACATTTTAATTCCTTTCTCCACAAAATTCTGAAAGTAGTTTTTTGTTTGTCAAGCGCTTCTTAACCCATTAATTGCCATGATTCTCATTAGAGGATTTTGAAATTTTACACACACCACTTGGCGGTAAAATATATTTGGTACTCCTGACAGCTTAGTTTCATTCTATATACATAACTTATCCGGCTAAAAATTTTTATCAAACAGATTTGGTAGTTAAGGGATTAAAAATGCTGCTATGTACACAAAAATATCTGAAGATTTTTAATGCAATAAGTATTCCTAATTCCTAAAATTAATATAAAACACAAATAAATCTTTAATTTAAAGGGAATCAAAATTATTTTTACATTTTAATAAATTATAACAAAACTTAATAGTATTGTTCATTGTATTTTAGTATTATTATATTTTCACCTTTTTTCACATCTTTTGATATGGGCGTGACCAATGTGCACAAATATATAGAACGTGCTACGGGTGGGGCACTGAATATTCAGCATTTATTGATCGGAAAACACTTGAACGAAATTAAAAACAAGAGAAAAATGTACCAACCCCGGCGTAATTTTTATCCATTCTAGAATCCCTCGAGATTCTCACTGGCGAAAATACTGATTATGAGTAGCATCTTTATGAGATATCTATTCAGGTAAAATTCGAAAGTGCGTCGCGTCTCGTTTGCAAATGAATACCAGCTTTGCATAATCTTCTCTGAGAACAATTTTGCTGTTCAAAAATAGGCCAACTCACTAGAAAAAATGAGCAAACGCATTATCTCTACTTTCCTCTTATTTTCTTACCCAATTTCTAGGTGATTGATTGATTTCAACTCGCTTGTACATTCAAAGCTAATTTAGTGATTACAGCTGACTTAATATGGAAGATGATCACAAATATCACAAAATTAATTGCCTCTATCAGCAACTTATAAAACACTGCCAGATATTCAGAATTTTCTTTTAGTTTATTTTGATTTTATTTTTCCTGAACATGAAATTCTTTTATCTGCTGAGGGAGAATTGAGATCAATATTTTAAATATCCTACACATCCAAATTAAAATAAATATATAATGTTTAAGTTGTTACAAAAACTTTGATCATTTAATTATAAATAATTTTTCAAAATGTAGACATAAAAATAGATTTAACTTCCCATTATTTTAATTTGGACTCCTTAACAAAGATAGAGGTTATCAAATCGGAAGCGCATTAATCTTAATACATTAAAAATAAGGCATTTTTCTTACTGTTATATAAAATTTCTCATATTATATCCCTATATACAAACTCTACACCTATCGTTAACTACCTGCGAGTTCAAAATTGGGGATATTACTAAGTAGTGTACGGTTGAACTTCGAAAAAATACTAATGAAGGAGGACAGATTAATACTAATCAACTATTGTTATACTTATTCATATTTAAAATGCATATATGTACTGATTTATACTTTATATGTAGCTAGCACTGTTTATATTGCATATTAATTTAAATAAAACATAATTTTAAAAGAGCACTTAAAAGCTGTGTAATTACTTAAATCACGAATTCTACTGTTTACTATGGCTTGCGTCTAATAATGAATAGATGATTAAATTTAATAATTGTAGTATTTGTCAAATTATGGTAATACAATCTAACATTTATGTTTATTTCAGCTTTCACAGATTTTAAAGAATTCTTGAATGTCATCGTTTCAAAATAATCCCAAACTATTTTATTCTAACACATTTATATATTTGTTTTTAATGGTGCTGCATTAGCTTACCAATGTTTTTTTAATTTATAATTTTGAAATTAATAAATAAAGGTTTATTTTTTAATAAAATAGAAAAAATTGTAAGTGACAGACAAAAATGTTTGATAGCATGTTTGACTTCGAAACAATCCAACCCAGGTTCGATTCTCGGTGGCTCCCACTTGGGTAGCTGGTCATGGGTCAACTCAGCCCTTATCTCTCCGAGGACGATAAATGAGTTCGCTTGGGAAGTTAACTATGTATCCAGCGTTGGGCTAATCACTCGACCTGGATATTAGCTAGAAAGTGGCCCCTTCATAGGTCCAAGGGCTTCAGAAATGGTTATAAGCACTGCCTGATAAGACTTAGGCCTGAACCGACTTTAACTTTAAATTAACCTATAAATTGTTCCAGAGAAATATTTTTATAAAATTTCACATGTGCCTATAAAATAACATGTCACAGTACGAGTATTCTGAGAAATTGTTAAAAATAAATTCACTTCCTTTTCCGACGTTATATAGTACGAATGAAAAATAGGAAAAATCCTCTAACTTCCTCATAAATTAACAAAAACAATTTTATTTCATTATAGGATAAAAATGTTTTTGTATAAAATTATATAGTATAAAAGTATAATATATAGTACAATAATTTATAGTATAAAAGTAATAAAAGAATTACAGAAAGTAAATTAAATAGTTTCATATTCATGTAACAGTAGAATAAATTTATCAACTAATTTATATACTTTAAATTTTTCTTTTAACAAAAATATATGATGTAAGTAATTTTAACTAGTTTAATTCAATAAATTTTATTTATTGGAATAGAAGTGGAGTTGGTTTTTAAGTAAAATACCTTTATTACTCTTGCACTCCTTTAAAGCCCATAAATAATGTAAGAGAAATGGGGGTATAAAAGTAGTATTTTTTTTGTAAAAAGTTACAGAGAAAATTACTTGCTAAGTACAGCAAATAATTATATGTTCTTAGTTAACATTTTTGGCTCAAGTTGAGAAAATTATGGATTCTATTAGCAGTTTCTACAAGGGAAGTTTTTTATTATCTAAAAAATTATTTTCACGTCAAGGAAACAGGATGAAACATATCCGTAAAGATACATATGTGAATGAATGATTGTCGAAAATTCAGTTTTCTTGGGGGAAGTTATCTTAACATTTATTTGCCTTCTTAGGTCTTGTATAAAATGAAATTGGTTATTTGAGAAAATTACTGAATAGAATTTTTCCAATCTGAAGAAACCTGATCGATTATCAATTTTTTGCTAGAAAATACCATATGGAACTAAGTATTCAACAAACTTACTTAAAGCGGACGAATTAATTCTTAATGTAATTTAAAATAAAGCGAGATAGTTGACTGATCTATGAGCTGTCTCCCGCGTCTCAAAAAGATTTACACAACCATTATGTACTCTAATGTAACCGCAAACATAATTTATCAATATCAGTCATCATTTACTGTTAGATATTTCGAAATAAGTCAGAATTTGTGTTTTAGGGGCAAGTCCAAAAGTGAACCAAGCAGGTATTTCTCTTAATTTCCACAACCTGGCAGACTTGGAGAATAAAATAAATGACCATTGCTTCAACTCAATGCATGAACCATTACTCAAAATGGAAGTTTCGCAAATGGGAAAACTATGTTCCTAAATTTAGATCCATGCTAACTAGGAGAAAGCGTTATGCATTAGGCCATGGATTCACAGAATATTTCGTATTGATTTCTTCACGGGTTGTTATAAAATTTACTTTAGATTTCCTTATGTATTTTTCCGGAAAGACGAAAGAAATAACAAAGTCTGAATCCCTCAAATGTTTGAAACGGATGCGGTACTTAAGACTGAGGTAAAGTTTCCATTGAAATTCAGTGTGATGAATCGTTTTAATTTCCTATTCAAATGCTTTGTGATTAGAAGGTGGATTTATTGCAACTGGCAATAAAAGGCAAAATAAGTTAGAATTCGAAGCGAGTCCAGTCACTTTCGGAGAAAGAGAATATAAGTTTAAAAATCAAATGGGGTATATTTATATGCGATTCGTTTTATTTTCCTTTCTCATGCATTTTAATTTGTCACTCTTGGATAAAAGCGGTATAAATCCGGAAGAGCTAAAATTTATATTTGTATTATGAAGTCAATAACATTGCTCTTTTTCAAATCCAACCATTAAAATTTACAAATTTATTTTACGATATATGATACACATTATTTTTAAACTTTACTGAAGAAATAGTATTAGGAAGTTTTAATTGCCTTTTATTTTTTCTTCCTTAGAAAAATATCGATAACAGAAGACTAAAACATGCTTTAAAGTTTTATCAAAAGTAGAATATTTATCAGTATCAAAACTTATTAAAATATAAGAATATTTTAGATAAATATCAGAGAAAAAAAAATATAAAAGAGGCAATTTTCAATTCATTAACAAGAAGTAGATTCTCATGTCAAGTTAATTTCCATTTATATTTATGCCAATTAAACTAATGAAGTAATAATAATGCAACTATTTTAAGGAGTTTATTTTTACTCTGATTATGAATCGCTGTAATCAGCAAATTAAAAATTCATGATATATGTATTTATAATATCGACAGCCAAAAAAAAAAATCAGAATATTAATTTGAAATGTACGGAATGCTTTTAATAATTTCAAATTAAACCCAACTTATTATGCCTTACTTTCTAAAATTTTCGTTTCATATAATAATTATTGATATAAAGTATTAGTTTTCCTTATATTACTAATGAATGTATTAACTTCAGGCTAATTGAAAACTTTCAGCAATTGAAGCGCATAGTTCCCTTTTAAAGATTTCTAAGAGCTTAAGCTCTTGCTGTTAAGGTCATTTTAATTTATAAAGAATTGAATCGAAGAAAAATATTGTTACTTTAACAATCATCATAAATGCGTGTTCCTTCCTTGACAAGAGCATTACTTGCACAAAATTATTTATTGATGAATTTTAAATTTTTCTTCAGTACTTTGTAATCAACACATACATAATTCTCAGAAAAAAATTTCTATAATTTCCTAATGATGTTAATTTTTTTTATATAAAAATTGATATACTGCTAATTAAAATATTTTAAAGATTAACATCTCTCAAATTAACAAGACTATTTATTTGATTTTATGCAATTTATACTCAGAAATTATAAAAAAAATTGTAAATGCTTTGAAAAAAAGATTAATGTTAAATATTTAAATTAAATAGTTAAAATAATAGGTATTTTTGTATATGACATTCACATTATATTATTCAAGAACAGAGAATAAAGCATTGAATAAGCAACAGTCAATAACATCAGCAGTAAATAATTGTTCTTTGCTATATATCTTCAAGATAGCAATATTCTTTGTATCATAAAGAACATTTTATATTCTGTGGCATTATAGATGCATTGTAATTTCCCCATTTATGAAACTTAATTTCTATGTTGTTTCTCTTGCATGCAGGACCTTTAAAATAGCCCACGTACATTATTCTTACTTGCTGTAAAATATGAAGGAAGCTCAAATTGTAGAAAATAAAGCTTCCTTTAATTATAATAACTTTAATCCTAAGTTGAAATGGTGCAATTATGACAGTTATCCTGTGTTCCTATTTCTTAAGATCTTGTTGAATAGTACACGGATGATATTCATTTAAAATATTATTGATGATGTCAAGCATATAAAATGAAATTTTATTTTTAATAATAGTATTTTTATATTTCTTTAACGATCTTTTATTGATTGCTTTATGAATGCTGTCAGTAATTTTGACGTAAGATAAACTTATCTTTTTTTTATCTTTTTTTCATGAAAATATTTTCGTTTTTACCTACTGTCTCATTTAAAACTTAGATTCAAGAAAAGCTTTAATTAAATAGAACTTATATACATAATTATTCAGAAAATGTATTTTTTTTTAAATTTAATTTGCTAGATCTTTGGTATCCAAAAGAAGCAAACCTTCTTCTTATACACATTTTCGGCAAGTTACGTAATCTAAAGAACATTCATCTATTCAAACAAAAAAGAAGAAAAGTTCCACAAAGGAGTTATAAATCAAAAAAGATAATCTTCTATCACTTTACTTTACACATAAATATAAGAAACCTTCAAAGAACGCTTCCTTTCTTCCGGTATCCAACTGAGTTTTTAAATAAAGAGGCCTGCACTCAAATAGACAGAAATACGATTACATCCCCATTTGCTATCTATAACCGTCAGAACTCAAGATGACGGTCATTAGAAAACAATGATGAAACGAAGACAGACGAACTAGAGCAGAAAGTCATAAATTTCTCTTCTCAAAGTAACTAAGCACTTTAACGAGAAAGCTGTTGTTTCATTGAATCTAACAGAAACAGAAGACCGGGTTCCTTCAAATTGATAATATAGATGTGGTATCGATTACTTTATTTTCCACTAAAATGGAACATTTATTGACGAAAAGGAATAGATATTATGTTATATTTCTATAGAAATGGATGGTTGATTTTTATTTTTTTACGTATTTTTCTTTTGAGATATTTTTCAGTTATTTTTAAATGGATTTTATAGATAGGTCTAAGTAGTTTCTAATTTTTAAAATTTTGAAAACAGTTGGAAATGTATATTTTTTAATTAAAAAAAAGAATTTTAAACAAATTACATTTAATTAACAGATTTAAATTAATTAAAATAAATACTGGTTGAGATCAGAATTAAATGAAAAAGAGTAAATGCTGGTTGAGACCTGAATCATAAACTACAAATCAAATCTTTCGTTTCCGTTCAGTCACCAAATTTTACCTTACAAAATTAACTCATAGTTTTTCTAACTAACGTTATTTTGCTAATAAAAATGGTTTACACAAATTTGTTTAACTATACTTTTTCACCATGAAAGAAATCAAAATGAAATATGTTGCATATTGCTGTCTTGATAGAAATTAAAGACAGGAGAGTATTCTATACTTTTCTAATGTTATAATTAGGTAAATGAAGAAGAAAGAGAGAGGGAGGAGTTTTTGAAAACAATCGAAATGTTTAAATGGAGGTATTTTTATTCACTCTAATGTGTTATAAGTTTAGAGTCAAAAAATAGTAATATATGAAACCGAACTAATTCATGCTTAATCTATAGAGCCTCCAAGTTCTGTCAATGGTGAGGTGAGAAAGCTTGGAGAATGGGGTGCAAGCTGTGATGTCACAATGCCATCAGGTGCCATCCTACTTTACTGGTACTCGAATTTACTGAGCTCGTTCATCTGTAACCATCTTATTGCTTCTAGATATGCGGTTAATAATCAATCATTCAATTAACCAAGAAAATAAATTCGACATTTCATTCATAAGTGGTATAAAATAACAAAACTGTTTTTAATTGACAGTTATTTCTTTACTTTCAAATTCCCGTGCAAACCTTATTAGTAAAATATGTTTAATTTTTATTTCGTTCATTGTATGCTTCTTTATAAATGAAAATGAGGAATTCCTTTGACCTTTAGAATGGCGAGATACATTTATTAATTTTTACAAATACATCTCTTGTAAGGTACTCCAACTTATGTTTCAAAAACCTAGAATGTATCCTAGTATTGTAAAATTTATTGGGTCCAAAACACTTCGTAAGCATTTTTTTAAAATATGTAATTCTCAAAAATGAAAATAAATTATTCTTGTCATTTTAATGGAATCATATAGTAACTAAACATAACTCGCTAGCTTAATATATGTTATTTCCATGTATATGTTCTTTCCCTTCAAATAAAAAAGGGAAAAAAACCAGTGCAATATTCATTTTTTAATTCATATAAGATTAGAACATCTTTAATAATTATTTATATTTAATTAAAGTGAAATTTTAATTTGAATTCAGTTAGTATAAATATGAAGGTAAGAATCATGATTTAAAAAATATTTTCTACCTTTTTTAAGTGGTCTGTTGTATTAATTGATATGATTCATTTAAGATTATTCTAAAATATAAATATGTTTTACCTAATGTAAAATATGTGTGATGAACTTTATTTTTACATTCAAACAAATGTTTTTGACGTTCAAATTATGTTTATCTTTAATAGAATTCCCGTCAAAAGTTAATCAATAATTTTATTTAGAGTCTTATTTACTAAAAATTTTAATTTATGATTCTATTATTAGTTTATAAAATGGGATCAAGTATAACTTTCAGCATCCAAATATTATATATTAAGGCAGTTAATGAATAATTGGTTACATTCCTCACTTTTCTATCTCTTGTGTGTTTCAAGTACAATATTGATCTTTAATAAACACATGAAACTAAATGGTGTCTTCATTACTATAGAAAAATGTAAGAAAACTCAATGCAAATCAATTTCACCACTTTAAAGCTTTCACTAATTGTATGAAAAAATATGGAAGAATCACCAAAAACTTTCTTATAACTTTCAATAACAATTTGAATTTCAATATAACACAATCGATAGTTGTGGATTATAAAAAAATGAATTTACTACTAAATTATGCAAGCTGGAACGAAAAATGAAACTTATACATTATTATTAAGTGCCAACTTTTCGTTCAATTTTCTTCACATCCAGAGTGTTTATTTTTCAGTTGTTGTCAATTTTAACAAGAAAAACTGAAGGAAATTTATATCTGTTTGTATAAAAAAGTTTTTGGACATGATTTAAGAAAAGTATTATATTAATTTTTATGTCCTGCATCAAAAATTAAAAAATAGTAATGAGAATATATTGATTGTGTTAATAAAGATATAATAGTATCTTTTTACACAAAATGTGATTTAAAAAGCACGAAATTGATTTTTATGTCACTTTTTCTCAAATTTTCTCCTTGAAAATGTTTTTTCCTTCCATAATGAATAATTACCATCTCTCTTGTTTCGGGAATACAATTACAATGATATTATAAAAGTTTTAATATTTTTTTTTATTTTTATAAAATATGCTACAGTTATTTAATTTTTTATTAAAATTATTAGATTAATAATATACTCTCTTGAATACAAATCAATTAAATTTTGGCTTTAGTTACATTTCTTACGTCACTCATATGTAGAAGATTCAGAGAAAAAAAAGATATTGGAAAAATATTTTTTATTATGGTTAGAAATTATTTTAATATCTTTTCAAGTATTATTATGTAATCTCAATAAATTAATTTTCGGATAATTATTTCATGATGAAGACTGATAGATAGCATACAAATTCTTTTTCTTAAGATTTAAAATATTTACAGTATATTTGTATATAATTATAGAATTCAAATAAATTCATGATTTTCCTAACATTTACGTTATCTTATGATTATTTGATGCATTTCATTTTATTTAAAACACGTTGTCGATACTAAATATCTTCTTGATGTAATTACATTTTTTAAGTAAATCATTACTAATTTATCACTACACTTTTATACATAGAGAATTTTCCAATTTATTTATCATTACTTTGTACTTTTGAATCCCTGGATACTTAATTAATAAAGTATGGAATATTGCTCATGAATTCCATTGATAAATTCATTATATGTTACAAACAGGTTTTTCATTTTAACAAATCACATTAAATGTATATGGGGGATAGATATTATGTCAAACTGATTAACTGCAAAAGAAGATTAAATGTATGAAAGTAATTTCTGGAAAGAACTAAATTAGATGTAATTTTATGAAAACTTTAGAAAAATCTTTAATACTGGATATTTATTGAGAATTTTTAAAACTTTAAAATATTCATTTAAAACTTTCAAAGTAATATATCACAGGAAAGTACACACTGATAAATTTAAATAAATTATTTTATATTTTTTCAAAAATGTACAAGTTTTCCACATTTAAAGGAACTGGGGAGTAAAATTACGTTTGCGAATCAATTTATTTGATAAATCTCCTTCAAGTTAATTTAGAAGTTATCTCTTGCCAAAACACACCACTTATTTATGACTAGGAGACGGTATTTATGTTTAAAGATAGGATTATAATATATAAAAAGAGAAACATTCGAGTAAGATATTTTTTCTTCAAAATCACAAATTAAAATATTACATTATTTATTTTATAACAGGAAGATATGATTCTATTAACATAGATATATTCTCTATGCAAGTGATACACATACTTCACGTGTGTGTATCACTTTTCACTAAAAAACTTTTAATTTAATAACAAAAATACTTAGAGGAATATGGATTATATAGAATATGCTTTATGTATAATTCAAGTGAATATTAAAAAAATAATCGTGATTTAATAAATTTCTTTTTTCATTAATTACTCGTATTTTTTTTTTCAAGAAGTCTTAAGTATTTAAAGCAAAACTATATTTCTTATAACATAGGATTAAATACTATGTGTGCATTTTCTATTCAAAGATATTATTTAAACATTTTAGCCAATTTGACACAAATATTGATTTTGAAAGTATTTTGCTATATCTTACAGGAATTTTTATGTGTTTTCTGATTCTTAGCCAGTTAGACTGTTGCATTTTTATTTATCTTAGTCTTATTTACTTGTGTCTATCGGATAAATTGATTTCATTGCCCCTAAGATTAATTTTACTTTATTGTCTACAAAATTGGTTTTATTTCACGGCCTGCTGTCCAGACTAATTTCACATTCAGTCTCTACCAAAATATTGTAACTTCCTTTATTACAAAACCTCTCTAATGTGATAAACGTATGCACAACCTAAAAAAGCTCAAATTACTTTTGGCAAAATTGTGTATTTTGTTCATGTTTATTTTATGTTTATCGTGTCAGCTTTAATTGTTTGATATTTTTGTTTTATTAGAATTCTTCTAGCGGCACTTAAAATAGGTAATAAAATGTGATATGCATTGATAAAAAACAATTACGCAACAGAAATAAATTCAAAATAAAAGTAATGTTTATTGAAATATAGAATATAGATAATAACTATTACTCTTTTTATAAAAATTTATTTTGTTTTTTATATCCTATTATGTATGAAAATGCATGATTAATATTAATACTTAATTGTCTATGTATAATATTAGTTACATAATTGTTTATGTAATACTAATTTTTGTTGAAATGTCAACGGATTAGTAAAATTGAATCACCATGATCAAAATGAGAATATATAGGACAAGATGAGTAAATAGTGTTTAATAAATGTAATTTTATTAACCACAGGAATTTGGCATACATAGTAAAAATTTTCCACCAAACTTTAAATAAAAGAACGGAACTTTTCTCATGCAATGTCAAGTTTTCAAAATGTTTCATTTCTATTTTCGATTTGAAGAACTGTGATATTTATTCATTTTTAAAGATTTGTTTAGTCGGGCAAAATTGGTCTCAAAGGTTTCACAAGCCACACTCTTGAAAATATTCAAAAAGCTTACTGAAAACCAAATTTGCAAAAGGGTTTGTTACTTCCTAAAACTTTTCCTCTCTACCCGTTTTCCGGTTTTAAAGCTTTTCTCCCAAATACAGCCGGGAAATTCAAAGATAAATTGCCTTACGATAAAACAACGCAAACAGTCTTTTGATATACATTCTCGCTTTCTCTGACCTGCTTGCGTTTGCTTATTTGTTCCATCTATTGCCATCCTTTGTTTCAAAATTTTTCATGCAAGTTTGTCATTTTTCGTTGCGTGTAAAATCCGTTGACTTTTCTTGTTTAGTTTGAGAATGGAAAATTTTCCGGTGATCCCCTTTTACGACCACGATTTTCAAACGTCATAAAAAACAAATATTTTTGGTATATGTGGTAGGGCGTTTCCTTTGCACTCGATTTCTAACTGAAGTTGGGAAGAAGAATAACCTTATTTTATAGAACAGGAGTTGAATTTCAAATCTACAGCTTATTCTAACTACAAACATCTTTTTGTTTTATTTTTACAAAGGTATATCAATACGTTTAAATCAGTAAATATTTCAATATGTCATGAGTGTTCTGATCTTAGCATTCAAGACATTTTTAACTCATTTACTTAGAAAAGATATATGCATTATTAATGGTTAAGAGATACAAATAACTAATAAGGAGTTCCTAATTCGATATTGGGTTTTAACTAAATATTATGTTTAAAAATATTAAAAAAATGTGCACGCGGTATTAATAATTTAGAATGCTTTTCTCAGCTTATCTACACTAGTTGAATACAGTAAATAAATAATGTGTATGAAGAATTTGAACTAAGTAATTAAAATTTTTCATGTTGAAAACCTTGTACTTAAATTTTGTTATGTTAAAAATCAATGAATCACTTTGAGAGTAATTTTCTGCTTACAATTAAAAAAGACTTGAAATTCAGTAACTAAAATTTCATTTTCTGATGTTATTAATGTGGTTTAAAAGTTGTTTAGTGTTATTTATTGTAATATACAATATGAATTGTTTGTGAATGTTTTGAATAATTAAATAAAATCTCCAAATAAGTAAATAGGAAAAACACTGTATTGTGAGCAATTTTCCCTATTAAAAGGCAGTGACATATAATAAGCCTTTTTAATGAAATTTTTTCTACATTTTGGAATTTTTCTTCCTTCTTTGACTTGTCGTTCACATTTTCAATTACCAAGGAGAAAAAAAAAGATGCTCCTGTTTCATTTTAACGCTACCATGTGATTAATTATTAAGTAATAAAATAAAAATATTTATAAAGTTTTTAATTTGTGTAACGTCACCTTTCATTTCGGTCTAAAACAATTACTTAGTATAAATATTTTATACCCTTCATCCATTTTATATGGAATAATGTATATGCTGAAAGGTGGTATAAAGAAAAGAATGTGTCACATAGTAATTACAAGGTATTTATTTTTCAAAAGCAATAAAAATACATACATTTCTTAATTAGAAATATCAGCAAATCCCTCATGCATGAAATGAATCTTTTAACATTATCTGGAACATCATCAAAAACAAAAACGTATTAAATGTTTTTGACAGTTTAAAAACCCTCTCTGAAATTTCCCGTTCTTTTATTTTAAAACATGAGAAACAGGAGCTTACTGACTGTACTCGTACAGTAATAAATGAGCAACGTTGTAAGAAAAGTATGTTCTACTTACCATTTGTTTATAGAGCAAAATGCCGTTTATTAAGCTAAATAATGCAGATCTAAAAATATGTTTAGAAAGAAAGATTATGAAGCAACTTAAAAACATATTTATTATTAAAACTCATTTCATATGATGAATGACTTCCGTTGAATTGAGTGACAACTTAATTCTATTGATAGTCATTTTTTAATATTTTAGCCAAAACTTTCTGTTGCGGTGTATGGATACCATTATTGAAAACGGATGTTACCCGACTGTTCCGACTAACCAATTTTACGAAGTGCGCAATTTTCGTTAATCCTAATGATGAAATGCAAATGTATTGAAACTTACTGTCCTTGTTGGAGCTCCGTACGCACTGTTGGAGCTAATTCAGTTTCCTAAATTAATCCGTGTTCCTGAAGCCTAATACCCGATGTGTCTTTTCGTGGACAACTGAAGAGATGAATTAAGCACTTTAGCGGATGCACTTCTCTGCAGTGAGAGAGAGAAAGGGAAAAGACCTTACAAAAAATATCTGTCAAATGGGTTGAGTGGGATAAGTTGACACTAAGCTCGTAATAAAAGAAGTCAAGAGTATTTGATAAGGAATTACATGCAACAGAATGAATCGCTGGATTCACTTAAAGAACCCGAATCGGATTATTCTGTTTGCATTGTTTTAATATTGATTCAGTAGCCGTAAAAAAACTAAAACTGCTTTTCTATTGTAAAATAAAATTTATATATTTCTATGAATACTATACCTATATTATATTTTATTAAGAAAGGCTGTTTAAAATTTAGCCTTGAACAAAAAAAATATATATAAAAAAA
>BMAW01031047.1:267833-304709 GCA_019974015.1 Nephila pilipes | reverse complement strand
ATATATATATATATATATATATATATATATATATATAAATGCATTAATGTCCAAAATTAAATTTACTCTTACCCAAATATAGTAATATAATCTATGAAATACCCAATCAACATTATCTGTTTTTACAGATAATGAAAGAAAGACAAGCTTAATTAGCAATATTCAATAAAAAATTATCAGACGGTTTCTGATATCTAATTCAAGGCATTACATCATCCCACAATGAGATGAAAGATTCACGAAAAGTGAAGTGAAAGTCTCTACAATGCATTTTTAAAAAAATTCAAGACGCAAAACAGTTTATTAAGACTTCAAAATATCATTTGGAAGAATTGTAGCGAGAGATGAATTATCGGTCACTTGGAAGTAGAGAAAATAATAATAGAAGTAGCGAGATATGTAAATATTTCTATTCAAACAGTCTTTACTCTATGGAAGCAATTTCAGATCTTTGTAATGGAGCCTGGACAAGGTCGTAAATGTGTAAAGAGAGAGAACAGGAGAAGTTCTCAAATGTGCACTATTTCTCAAGTTCGATACGTGACAATAACTGCCCGACGTAACAGGAAGTCTAATTTTCGGCAGTTAAATTCAGAGCTAGCTGTCACCTCTGGAATTGTTATATCAGAACAAACTGTATAAGGAAAACTTAATGAAAAAGACTTTTACTCCAACAGGTCAATGGTATGTGTTTCACTGCCTTCATAACAAAAAAAAGGGATTACTATTATTGATGCAAAGAACATCAAAATTTATGTGAATACACCAATGGATCCTCATTCTGTTTACTAAAAAGTTAAATCAGTGAGTCGTTTAAATAGGACAGGTGTGAGGGTATGGGAAAGAATAATGATCGATGTAAGAAAGCGTCTTTACTTTTTAAACAGAGAATCTGTGACTAGCCAAAGATATTGAGATGAGGTCTTAAAACCTTATGTAAGATATATTATATGTACACGTGGGCCTGGTGTTTCATTTATGGATGATAAGGCTTGTACACATAGAGCAAATTGCATTAACGAAATCCTTGAATGTGAAGTAATTGAATCAATGAAAATAATGAATCAAATAAATGTAAAAAAGTAATCTAAACTGGAATTAAACATAGTAAAGAAACAAACATTGAATCCAAAATATAAAATACTATTAAAATTTACCAGAAATAAAATTTAATAAGAGATTAAGAGTACGGGACCAAACTTTTTAAGAAAAGGAGACTTTATATTTTACTTTTGCATGCCTAATTTCATATATACTAATAAATAAGTACAAACATTGCAAAGATCGCGTGCGTAACATTTTAAACAAAGAACAATTAATACCGGAAAGAATAATACAATTAAAGATGATGGCAAGAAAAGTAAAATAAAAAGCAATAAAAAAGATGTTCCAACAGATTGAAAAAGATTGAAAAAATAACTGAATAAATGTAAAATGATAAACCAATAAGAAAATGAATCATCACATTTTCAAATTTGTAACTGACTTAAGACAGTTTTTGCTGGGTTATTCCATATTAATAGACTAATTTTACCCATACACAAACAAGTTATATGTGAAGAACGTTAATAAAACTAAAAATTCAAAAGTTCTAGGGTACACAAATTAAAGGGAAATATATATACATTTAAGAAAAAGTATCAATGTAAACAGAGATATATAGACAAGATAATTATTATAATCAAGGAATAAAATAATAATAAAATATTAAAAATTTAAACATTTGAACTTACTCAAGCAGAACTAACCGAGATCAAACAAGCAAATCGTAGAAATGCCGCCAAATGAGGAAGAGGTGGAAACTGAATAGTGGAAGTGGAAAACAGTGCATTATATCATACAAAGTGAAAACCATATGAATGGTAAAAAAAAATACATTTTAAAAAATATGTATATTAAAAAGAAAAATGAAGACAAAAAAAATTAAAGAATTAAAAAGTGTAAAAAATAAATAAAAACAAACATTTTAAAACATTTTTATAACTATTATATTTATAATTACTGTTAATAAAATTCAAGGGATAATTAGCCTACTAACAAAGTTTATGAAAATTATGAAGGGTTTTGTAAAAGTAGAATTAATGTAGATTTTTTTTCAAAAATTATCATTGATATTGGATACTTTGTCTCTACTTAACCTGTTATGTAGATCTATTAGAGATTAATAGCAGATTTTTTTAAAAAATTTAAGCGAATTGTTTCATAATTAATTACTCATAATTTAATCTACTTCTTATTGATAAAATTGTTAATATCATTATTAATACAATCTATATTCTTTAAAAGTTATTACTGGACGACCACAATAAATGACTAATTTATAAATACAATTATCCGTAACTAATGTATCTTAATGTATGTGACTAGAACCTTTATATATTATACCTTTAATTTTTTAATACTCAACTTTATCAATATTCCCTTTAATAGCATGTTAATATTCTTCACTATTATTCTCTTAGTAAGCATCACACTTACAAATATCATTCTGTAAATCTATATTATTATAATTAAATAGAATACGACCAATTTTTATGTTTAAAAGTTTTTTTTAATATTGAGATTTCAAATATTAATTAATTTTTATATTCATTAAAATGTTATTAAATTTTTATCTTATCAAAGTATTTATCAATAAATTTCAATATGCAATATACTATTTTTGTGGTTTCTGAAATATAATCTTTTCAATCGTAGTTATAGAAGAAAATGTTAGTCATATCCGTAATTAAATTAATAAGCATACTTTTTAAATTATTATCATGCAAAAGATAATCTATAACTAAACAAATTTGTCGTTTTAACACAAAATAAAAAGTACTGAATATTTTAATATTTAATTTTTTCTCAAATTTCTTTCTCAACTCAAGATAATTCTTTTTATTAATTCCATCCTTATTCATACTTTTTCTTTTAACCTTTCTATTGTTGATCGTTCTATTATAAACTTTATTATTTTGCACCAGATATTGTTTTCTGTCATTATTATAGTAAGAGACTTTATAATATTTTATTTAATGCTTTTAATATATTTTTTATTAAAATGCATATAATTTAAGCCATATGGGTATAAAGTTTGATAATCAGTAATAATGAAGTCAATTTTTTTTACCATAACCTGTTTTTAATTAATACAACATTTTGGATTAAATTAAGACTTTGTCAAAAACATTTAAAAGAAATTGCCTAGTTTCAATTTTATTATTCGTTTAAAAATTTAAATTTTTTTGGTGTCAAACCTATAAGGATTTATTCTAATATTAATGTTATTCGAAATTTGATTTAAATGTGCAAATTTCGTAATTTAGAAAGTAAAATAGTTAAAAGAATTTCAAAAATATATTTAGAATTCTTATTGACTTGTTTATTACTTATTATTTTACAAGTTTTGCTTTCTAAATAAATATATTACCTAAATATTTTTTGTTTATGAAAATATGTTTGTTTTATAAAAGTTTTATCTCTTAACTTCAATAAATTCTTCGTCCCTTTCTTACATCTACTTTAGAAGACTTATGATTTTAATCCTAATTACTTTTAATTTTTATAACCAACAAAATTAGTAGCATCTATTCCAAATTCTCAACATTTCATCTTTACATAAGAATCTGAACAAACAAATAAAAATCCAAAAGATGATTATTTCATGGTAATCAGCCTCTAAGCTTTCAGCTCAAAAAGTGTCATCCCAGCAAGACACCAAAGATCTAGTAACCAACAATTATATAATCACTAGCAAAATATCTGAATAAATAAATTATAAGTTTTCTAAGCAACCACAACCAAAAATTTAAATCATTGATATACTAAAAACGCACACACCAGAAGAAATACCACTCTTAAAAGTACAACAAGTAATTTAAAAATAGTAAGATAACAAACCCATAACACTCACAATAACAAATACGCCAAATCCAAGAAATGGTAATATATCAACAATATTTTAAACATACCATAATAATATAATAACGAGAATAGATTATAAAATTAACCTAATTTCCAGTCACCAAAAAATATAATAGAGTAATTCATAATTCATAAAATGTGGATTAAGATAACTTACTAGCTCGTTAAGTTATATAGTACAACAAAATTTGAAAAAGCTAAAAAATATAATAAAAAGAAATGGACAAGAAGGAGTAAGTAAACTCATTTAAATACGTAAAATAGGGAAAAACCATATAAGATAAAAAGTAATTGAATGCATTATAAAGTAAAAGTTACTCGTATAATACAAAAATTATATATATATATATACACACACACATATATATATATATATATATATACGAAAAAGTTGTAAAATGTGTAGTCATTAAAAAATTCAGAGTTAATTTTAAAACGTAATGTTATTTACCTATTTAAACATCCTTCTGAGTTACCCATTAAAAATTAAAAAAAAAAAATATCAGCCAAGATAAAATTAAATGAAATATTTTTCAAGCTTTATTTTGATATTTTTAATATTGAATTTTTTAAAACGTAAAAACTAAGCCTGTAACAATGCAATTTTTAGATTAAACATCATGATGGATAAATGCATTTTTTTGCAAATAGTATTGTGTGATATTTTTAACTCTAAGCGAATAAAGCAATCTTCCGAGATTGAGTAAATGTAACAATCACGAAAATTGGAACTTCTCCAATACAGTTATTTCGTTTCTTATTTACGTAGGTCTTTTGTGCCAAGTAAAACTTTATTAGTAACATATGAGTATATGCTAGAAAAGTCGGGAAAATAAACACTGTATATCAGATATTAATAACACAGAAAGTTTTATTTACTTGAATACGTTTAAGTTAAATAATATACTACTTATTTCATTTTCACTTGCATAGTTAATGCCATAGTACTGTCAGTGCAATTTTGACTTGTATATGTAATATGATTTAATGAATCATCGTACACATTTTATAAAACAATTTGAGTGAAGTGATAAGTTAATGAATTTTTTTTACTTCCTACAATAAATTTAAACTTAATAACTAATCAAAGATTTGATTATATTTTTAATAAAAAAAAATTAAAGATTTATTTAAAAATTTAACAGTAAAAGTATCACTATTACATTTTTAATATGTGCAGTGGTTACTAAATAAAATAAATATATATACGTAACTGGATCGGCTTGGAATACATTTATTTTCTTTATATACAGTAAAGCATAAATTGAAATGTTAGCGATATGCATATATAAAGAGTTTGAAAATAAAATAATAAAGATTGAATGAAGTCATGCACCTTTTGTAACATATTTTAAGTTAAGTTGCCTTAATTTAGTGCGATAATATCATTTTAATATAAAATTTAAAAATTACAGTGATTGTTATAAGTATAAATTAAATATATTGGAAAAGGGGATGGAAAAGTGGGAGCTTTAAAATAACTGGAACTGAACTATATTGTATATATATATAACTATATAACTATATATATATATATATATATATATATATATATATATATTCTAAAATGTTTGTTAATAATGTATATTTTAAAATTGTTTTGTTGCATCATTGAAATTCCCTGCATTTTGTATTGAGTTTACTTACTTTTTATAGTTAATGATAAATGAAAATGTAATTGCTCTAGCATTATCTACTTGAATAACAAAAGTGTAATTAATTACACACCATACGTTTTCTCCAAGAAAAATGTAATAAATAAAAGAGATGTTTTTCCTTTTTATGCAAATTACGTAATTTATAAATTGTTGTTTAAAGAAAAACTAATCAATAAAATGATGATTGTTATTTCTTGATTTTTTTATGATAGCTATTACTTTTATTTTATAGGTTTTAGAAAAATTGTTTATTGAACACTTTTATAATAAAACTAAATAATAATTCTTTATTATATTATATGAGTAATATCAAATGTGTCCTAATTATATCATGTATTATCCATCCCCTATGTAACTAAATGTTTTACTATCTGATGTTGTGAGTTCAACTATTTTAAGATTAATAAAAGAAGATCATTATTAGCAAAAATTGCAGAGTAGATGAAAGTAGTTAAAATTGAACATAAAAACTAAGTTGAAATTTATTCTAAGTGTTTCTTTCAACTGGATTTTATAAATAAAAAATCAAATTATTCAAAGAATTAAAGATTGATTTTTATCTTTGTTACTTGGCCTCAGTCCAATATAATATTGCATTATACGATATGATACGTGAGCAATAAAAACCCTGTAAATAAACGCGATTTCTGCTTAAAGAATTCGATTATCTGTTTTCTTGAAGTAATTTTATTTCTGACATTTGTTAATGTGCCTAAAGATGAATAGTGCGTAAATAAAAGTATCATTTGACCGTATCTTATGAGTTGTTTCATAATATGTTATGTTTATCCTACGTGTCGTAAAAATACTTTTTTGATTAAATGAATGGATACATTCTGCAATTCTTTAGAATCTTTATTCTGATATTGGAATAATCTTCAATGTTTTCTCTAATTTCTTTGAATTTGTACAGGGCTTAATGTATTACATATTATTTCGTTTAATTAAATCAAGCAGTGATTTGATTAAATTTAATATAAAAATATTGAAGTGCTTAATTTCAAATCCTCAAAACACTTCAAACCCTTAAGAAACATCAAAATAAAATTAACTTAGCTCTATCTTAAAGAACATTTTTCGTTTTTTCTGTTACTTTTCTTTCATTCAATATGTGTAAGAAGTGCTGTAGAATAAAAAAAAATATCATCGATTTAACATATTTCAATAACATATATATCAAACATTTTTATTAATAAATTTATTTTTTTAAAAAAAATTTCCTTTGAAAAAAAGTTTGTATGTACATGTAAAAAAGGTCAAAAATATGTATTTAGATGATTTTTTTATTGTACTGTATCTAGAATTAAGTATCGTAATCCAGAACGAAATTATATAAAACATTTAGGTGAATGTGAGTGAAAGATGCTGTAGTTTAAATAGTTCATGAGCCAGATATGGATATAGAGCGCCAAACAAGGTGTAACTGTGATCTAGATGTTTGAAAAAACGGAAAAAAAGATAAAAAATTGGTGGACAACAAAGAGAATCTAAAATAGAGAAGAAATGCTAAGGAATTCTAGAGTTTCTTAGGGGATAACTATAACAGGCCTATAAATAAATATATATTAAGGTATGTAAGGATCTAAACTGCAAACTAAGAATTAACAGTATTCATTTATTATATGAATTCAATACAATATCTAAACATGCACTGACAATACATTTGCAGTGAACTCTTTTTTTTGTTCAAGGCTAAATTTTAAACAGCCTTTCTTTATAAAATATAATATAGGTATAGTATTCATAGAAATATATAAATACAAATATTATTGACTAATCGTGAAATATTAATTTTGCAAGAGAAAAAAATCATTTTTCAATGCCAAATTTCTGCTAGAGGAAAAGTGATACTAATCTTCATCTTTATTAAAAATAAAAGAAGAATGAAATTATGCTTGAAAAGGAATAAAATATATTCAATGTAACATGATACCTTCGAAAAAGAAGTGGTAAAAAAGATACCTCAGAGAATTATAACATACCTCTAAGTGATTGATTGGTGATTAAATGTTTATTTAAAGGAAGTTCAAAAACTTATTTCAATGCACAAGGCCTTTCCCACAAGATGCTGAAGAAGCATCAGCATGACTTAATTAAATGCATATGGAAATATCTCAAAATGGTTTTAAGAGGGTACTCCTAGAAGAAATAAAAATAAATAAAAATTGGCGGAACAAGGAAAAACACGCTTTGTATTCCTGATCTTGAAAGCGAACTCACAAATTTCTTAGCACTGAATATAAATCAAAGATAAGAGAAGCATCTAGTCTTTCATATAATGTATGCGATTCACCCTTTTTAATTTCAAGTTTGAGCTTCTAAACCACCAACTTTTAATCACTATTACTTTTCATTCTTCCTTTTTTTTTCCTTTAAGGAGCTAACATTTCTCTGAGTTAATCAACTGAGCTGCTCACAGACCCCCCATCAATTAACTCAAAAGAGGTAAAAGCCTCAGCTACAAAATTTTAATGAGATGATTAATCTTGATGGCGTTCGGAAAATCGAATTTTTGTGACTAATTGATTCGAAATTAATGCTTCTTATTAATGAAGAGCTTTTAAAAATTAATTTCTGGGTTTGAATACAGCGCAGACATTCTCTTTATTTTGGGGCATACTTTCCCGAGATCCGGAGTTGACGCTGGGCTTTACATCATAATCCTTCCTGATGATGAGAGAATTAGAATGCAAATGTAAATTAGTAAAACAGAACGGTTATTATGCGTGATGTTAAGATGTCAGTGGGTAGAATGAGAGGACAGCCATCTCAAAGCGAGACATTTTCTCTTGTTTATGTATATATACGCGTGTTAATTAACCATGTTTTAATCTTTCCAGTCGTAACAAAATACTAAAAGCTTTTAACGTATGCTAACAAATCTTTTCTGGCAAATTTTGAATATTCATGCCTTATTCATGATTAAAAGTTAAGTGCTCAAGTTCGTAAATATATTTATTTGATTACATTTTAATATAATTGTCATTATAAACAACATTGGAAATAAAAATATCAAATAAGTAATGAATTATTCCGGAAAATCTCTGCTTTATTACTTTTAATTGAAATATTTATGATTAACGAATGAGTATCAAATTCTCACTGAACATTTCGCAGTAAAAGCTGTTTTAATAAAACGAATTACCATTAAGACTTTCATTGCCAAACTTAATGTTCTGTACATGAATAATGGATATGATACTATTACGCATCCAGTCACGCTTGGAAGGAGAAAATTGACAAGGAGGAATTTATTTGTCTAATTTTTAGCTTAAATATATATGAGTGATTTAATGAACGAAATCAAATAAGTGCAATTTTGTAACTAGATCGTAATTTTGATAATAAATTTCAAGTTGCTGAAAATAATCGTAACGATATATTTAATTTACTGGTTTTCGCACATTTCTTATATTAACTATAAAGCTGTATAAAATAATAGTATATTTACATTATACATATTTCTATACAAACCCAGAATATACTCTTGTGTTGCAAAATAATTCTGCTACTATTTAAAAAAGATGCTTCACTCACATACACACACAATGTCTCAATTATCTGAATTCATTTAACAAAATTCTGACAATTTCTTATTCCTTGACTTAAACAAACTTGCATTTAATTCTATACGGCTTTAATATTTTTCATGCATAGGAATATGATCAAACGGTAACAGCCAAATGTTTTTAAAATATAGTAAATATACCATATGAAACTTGCATTTAAATAAACAACATTTTGGATTTTTATTGAAGTAAAAATATAAATTACATATATTTCTGTGTTCGTTACTTATATTCCTTACATCTTATATAGAATAAAAGTTAAAAAGGAGCATTTCTCAATTATATCTCTCTGTATATATATATATATATATATCTGTCACGATAATCTTATCGTGACAAAAGACAAAATATTTCGTCTTTTTGAATATATATATTTTAAGACAAAATATTTTGTCTAAATAAAAGCGATTGATGCAAATACTGTTTCGTATCATAAATCTGAAATGGGAATCGCTAAGGATATATGAGCCTCGGTGGAGTAATAAAATATATTGAATGTACTATACTTTTTTCTTGTGGGAACACACAGCATATATGCATATATTACTGGTATTTCAGATTTTTGTCAGTTTTCAACACATTTATATAGATAATAGTTTTCATATTATCAAAATAATAAGCTAATATTATAAAAAGCTATTATATTATGGGGTTTAAGAAAGTTTGGAGAAGTAAATGTAATATACAATGAATAAAAAGGGGTTTCTTTTATTAGTTTTCCCGTAATTATTTTAATATATTTATAGTTGTTCAGATTTTAATCAATAATAAATTGCTAGGAGCATGAGTAGTTTATCCTTCTTAACATCTAAATACGTTTGGTTTTCATTTAATTAAAAAAGTTCACTGCAAATTCTTTAGTAACTACTTTTTTATTACATTTAAAGCTACAAAATAGAAAACCTTTCACCGACTTTAAATTGTGAATTCGAGCAAAGTTTTTATATAACTTTCCCTCCAGCGAAAAAAATAACCAATTCCTGTTTCGTGATAAAAAAAAAGATTAAAGGCTGAACGGAAACGTCTGTGAATGAAATGTTTGCCACTAATATTAAAAAAAAATCATTTTTTTAAAGATTAAAACAAAAATTTGTAACGTGAAAAAGACTTTCGTCCGTAATGAACCATTAAAACCATAACATTTTTATTTCTAGACCAGTTAGAGCCTTTACGTGCCAAAATATTGATACTTAAACAGGCAATACTACTCACATAAATAAGCATAAATATCCCTTCTATTTATGAGGTTTATATTATTTTAAAATAATTTTATATGAATATACCTATAAAAAGGGGCCAATCAATATTCTTAATCATGCATTAAATTTCATTCAGAGATATATAAAAACAAATTTTGCACATCAATAAGTTCCTACTATTTTATTTTTTTTGTCGTTTAATAAAACTTTTTTTTAGAAATTTCTAAGGTCCTTTTTATTCAATAAATTCAAAACCCCCTTTTTCTGCTTTCCCCCTTTTTATTCAGTTGTACTGTATTGATTTGAAAGCACCTTTGAACATAAATTAATGTAGCATACATTTATTAAGTTAATATATTTCTCTAAGCAAAAATTTTTACGTCACCATATTCACTCAATCAAACGAATTTTGAGATCTTTTTCACAAATTTAAATTTAGCAAACTTTTAAGAGATTAGATAATAAGCATGTGTAGAAAATATAATCCATATGAAGGAAAGAATTAAATTCTAAAGTTTGAGAACAGTTTTCTTCATATTCAGTAATATGTAGCTAAAAATGTTTTCGATGATTAATTGTTTATTAACGTCATACTTAGAGGTAACACGGGGCTATTAGCGATAGATCTCGTAATTTTGGACCGCAGTCAAGTGACGAAAAGGACACCTGAGCTAGCACTTATCACACTGAACTTCCATACAACGCCAGGAGGATTTGATGGGTTGATACTGTTCAGCATTGCTATCAGAAATTAAAGGACTTATGTCGAAAGTGGATCTCTAATTCAATGAGATGTAATGATGATAACTGAATTTCATAAAAAAATACTTTACTTTCGGAAATTGCAAACAACTTCCAAAGTCATTATATATGTTATTATTTGAATAATAATATTAAAATGTAATAATAAACTTTTTTAAATAACTTTCATTATACGAACTTTTAAGAAACCCTCCTAATATTTTTAGAAGAATTACCAAAACTTAACTTTAATTTTTCTATGTATTGATTTGTGTTGTACATCGCTTAGCTGGTATAAATTATTCTTTTAAAAGGTTCAATAGAAATTTGAATGAATGCTTTGGTCTCATATAATATTTTAAATTTTCTGTTTTTTTATTTCCTTAATTCTGAGAAAAGATAGCTATTTCTATTTTGCTATATTAGTATCATTGCTATTAATTTATTATTTCTGGTTAATAAATTTCAATATTTAAACTTTAATTTGTTTAATACAATGAAGCAAACCAAATAATGTTGAAAACCAAAGAGCTATACCTTTGACTCTTCAAAAGTATAAATTCATAACAATCAGATAAAAATATAAGAAGTCAAAAAAAAAAAGCCAGTCCAGTTTTTATTTCAGACTCAGTCCCTTCTAAAGCTGAACTTCAAACACTCTTTGAAGCAGAATGGAAGGAACCAGAGCAAATAATATATCCATGTAGGGCATCCATTTAATGTAACTTATGTGATAGATTTACCGTACAGCTATATTTAATACCCCCCGCAAGCGCATTGCTTCTCTTTAAATATTGCTCCAACCGCACATTAAAATCTTCGTTTGCGATTTTCCGCTCTCTGTAAAGTATCCTCTCATGCTCTATACCGATCCATTCATTACCAATCTGTTCAGATTGCTGTTCACGTGTGTAGTAATCTTCAACAACCTTAGTCGACGATGTTAGCGTACAGTCACAATAGCTTAGCTCAGAGCGTATCGACTCCAGCAAATATCGGAGAACCAAATAATTGGAGAATATGCGAGTAAGACTTTAATAAGCGTTTACAAGATTATCGAGATGAGAGTGTTCTGATACGTCATATTAGGATGTGACGACAGCTTTCCTCATAAAGGGGATGTATACCAATTACTAGTAATGCTAGCAAAGGATTGAGCAACATTGTAATAGGGCACATCGTTTACGTGAAAATAATGTTCATCTTTTATATAGCAGATTTTATCACTCATTAATTTAAAATTTTCTGTACTTTAGTGAGTGTGCTTTCGTAAAATAATGAGAGCATTGGGGATGATATATATATATATTGTTCTTATATCCAAGATAACATGTAATTAGGCAGAAGAGAATGAAACACAATATTGAAAGTTTTTTGTTACTAATATTTATACAGTTTTGTAAATATTAAAGCTCTTATACTTTTTTGCTAATTATAAGTATTATTGAGTTTTGCTTATTTTTAAAAATGAGTAATTAACACAATGCAAGTATCTAACTTATTTTTTTATCTTTAAAATTAAAATTACGAAAATGCAATGAAATTTTCTTTTGAAGTAAAATTGCAGACTATTAATTACGAATTTATTTTGAGCATTAAAAATTCTAAATAATTAATCTATGACCAAAGAAATAAATTTTAAAGGTGTGTTTCACATTAAATTTCATTTTAATATGGTACGGGTGAAAAGTTTAACATAAATATTAATGAGATAAATATTTTTTTTTAAATTAAAAGGAATTTTAAATTAGTTTTGTTCATATTAGTTATTTAAAATAGTCCAAAAATATTACTAATTAAAAAATTTCAATTTTATGTGTTTATTGATTCTTTGAGTAATAAGAATTCGCTTGTATTTAAAGTAAATGTGAAATCATTTGCTTTTGGTAAAATAGGAAAATATTTTTTAGTATGTACAGTGAAGCTCATTTTTCTAAGAAGAAAAATAACTGCATATTTTTGTAACATTTAAAATGAATTTTTAACAAATAAAGGTAAAAATCAAAATCTCATTGATTCACTCATCAATAATTCGAGTAATTTGTTTATCTTGATGACTAGATTCCTATTATTGTTGAAATCATACAATTGATGCGTTTAATTGTGAAACTATTTTCTCTTCTAATATTAAAATTATAGAGAAAAAAATGATCAGTTATTTCAGGTAGGAATAAAATTACTGTATATTTAATTTTAAAAACTGAAACACTACATTAATAATCGAAAAGGATTAAAAAAATTTAAGGTAGTTACAAGACTTCTTCCATTAATTTTAGAGATTTTGCCCATCATTCACTTTTCCATTTTAATGTCTTGGTATTGTAAAATGTACACGTTATTATTACAGCTAAAAACTTTTTGTTAGAAAATATTAATAAATGATACTCTCTTTGTTACATACCATGTTCAAAAATTTTCAGTATTCCTTACATAACAGTTTGGTGATACCTTTTATGATCTACGAACAATTTAAGTGCTTTATTGTTGAGAGTTCTTAACAAATGCCATTTTAGTCCAAATTACCCTATTATTCATGTCGTTGATAAAAAAATCATTGTTTCATTTTTTGTAATGTATTTTTCCATTCTGTTTTCACGTGTTATTTTTTTTTCTAAAAAAACGTTAATTTAGGTTTTGAAATATCAGACATGTTGCTACAAAATGAAATAATAATTAATTGGTAATCATATAGTTTTAAGAAATAGAAATGCAATAAACATGAAAAATTTTTGGTTTCCTTTGCAGAAGTTAATATCTGTAAGTGTTAAATATAACAGACTATACTCTTATTTACATAACATTTAAAATGCTAAATTAAAATACTAAAAGGGAAAAAAGTTAATCATGAAATTTTATGAAGTTTAAAAGCCAAATAATAATAAAAAAAACCCCGAAGAACACATTTTAGATCCAACAACTCGCACAAGTTAAACTATACTTTACACTTAAGTTGATAAAATAGTAATCGGTATCTAATTTTCATCTTAATTCGCATTGAAAAACACTACAATAACAACTCACATCACAGCAGTTAAATGCTTCTCTTATAACGCTCCACAGAAATACTTAGCTTAAAATACGTGTTAAAACTAGTTTTATTCCTATTATGAGGAAAATTGCTACACGTGCATTCAATCATATTTAGGTAATTGATAAAGACTTTTTATTGTTACAGTCTCCAGCCTTTCACTAACGCTTAACTTCATAAAACATTCAGCTAATAAAGCTGTTCTCCTTTCATTTTCTCGCAGAAATAGTGACAAAGTAATTGACCCTCATGTGTTAATCCTCTCTTCTGTTTTTTTGTATTTTAATAACAACTACGAAGCTACTCAACGCGTCTTCTAATGCTGTGCGTAAGGTTCTACACGCGATGCCGACATTATCTACGAAAGCACCTCATAATAACACGGTGAAAAGATAATCTTTGAGTATAATTACGAATTTTTCTTCTGATTATTTATTTTTAGCGTGTTGAGGCGAAGTTTAAGAAGAAAAATCGCCGTATAAGTAAATTAATTTAGGCTGGAGGGTCATAAGCAAAAAGTTATAATTATCTCAAATCTTATTAAGAGAATTTTAATCAACTCGCTATAAAGCTTAAGTGGTTTGTTTTCAGTAAAATGAGGTTTTGACTGAATTGGTGTGCTGAATAGGAACAGAATAACTAAACCGGAAGATTAGCGAGTTTTTTCACTTCCACTGGGATAGCGTGTTCGTTTGTTCAAGATTAATTTGTTTTGACACTTTTTTTTTCTTGAATTAAGGAAACGGAAAACTTTTTTTCTGGAAAAAGTTTTAAGTTTATTATTAAAGTTTTGATGAATGCGATCATTTAATAGATTAGGTACCGCTTGCAATGATTAGATTATTAGAGTCTAATTAGTTGTATTATATATAGTATGTCTTCCAATTCATTAGTTTTTAAGCAAAAGTATTATGTTAATACTTTGCTTATTACCCATTAATTAATATTTTTATCAAAATGTACAGTAAAATTAAGGTTCTTATTAATGACCTTTATTATTTTATGACAATGTATTTCTCTCCACCAATATATGAATTAATTGAATATAGGTGAAAATTTAAGACAAAGAGACAAAAATTAATCATCCGTTAACTCAGAATTAAATGAAAAATATCTAAAGAAAACGGAGAAGCCTCTTTAGTAAGATATACTTTGGAGTTGAAAAACGTAAAATAATTTGCTAAATATTAATATTTATTTGTCGTAATTCGGTTGGTTATGTATATTTGCGTTTCTAATACATGTAAATTAAATAGATTTAAAGACTCACTTTACCTTTATCGCAGAACGAGAATTTTTAAAATGGGGTATCAGACAATAGAAGGGTAATATTCAAGGAAAATTGTCTCACCTCATTCACTTAATAATTACATTTTTAATGAAAACTCCCTCTCTTAATAAGAAGATTTATCTCATAATTATGAAGTACATTCATTGAAAAAAAATTAAGTCGTAAGCATTCCTGTGAATACCTTATTTCACCGAAGACTTCAATTAAGTTCCTAAATATTGTTATAATCCCTTTCAGCGGAATAAATTTGTCATTCGAAACATCAATAGGTATTCTGGAATTAAAGAGAATCTGAAATGAATAATAAATGCATCTTCATTTGTAGATTATATATGTGGGTCCGGAACTGATTTAAATTATAAATTTAAATAAGCAACATTATTGGAATATCTGAAACAAATAAACCAGTAGTTTCTCAAAGTGTTAGGAATAACACAACCTACATTAATTTTATATTTTTCTTCCATTTTAATCGTATTTTGAAATCTGGCGAACATCTGTAATCAGGTAAATTACATTTCAGAATTTCGAAGAATGTTATGTGGTTTACCTTTTGCCTTAATTTGTTTCTTAACGCGGAATTGGAAATAAGTTAAGCAAGGTAAATGGATTTATTTATCTGCCTCTTTCTCTCTATGTATATATATATATATATATATATATATATACTTAGGTGCTTTCAATTTCCTACTTAATAATTTAATTTATAATTTGTTAACTCATTCAAAAAGTATTTATGTAAGAAATCATAGCTCTCGCGCGTGTTGCTTCTAGTGAGACGTTAATAAAATCAATCCAATCCTATCAATGCGCAAGTTTTCCTTTTGTATATTAATATTTTTCTTAAGATTGCTTAGTATTATATATCAAGGAGATAATTAATAATATATTATAAGTTATAGATATTATTATGTTGTATCTTATGTGGAATGTTCTGATGAGTTACTCGGGAATTAACGTTAATTCATTAATGACGTAAAAATTTTTCATTTTCATTGCTTTTCCACAAATTTAAACCAAATGAAATTGTATTCTTTCACAGTGTTACTGTGTTGCAATAATTTGATAAACCTTATAACCTTAAATATTAATTTTTACATAAAAACAGGAAGTATTAAATTAGCTTATATTTGTTGATATGTTATAATTATGCTTCATAGATCATGCCTACTATTTTTAAAGAAGTATATTTTGCTTTTTTTCCTGTGAATTACAATCCATACATTCTTATCTTCGGCTGATAATTGCAGTAAATATCTAAATTTACTTAAGCACTCCTTAAATATTGGATTAATTTTAGCAATATTTTGCAATAAAAACTGAAATGAAAAAAAAAAATCCTGTTATTTTTTATTTTTTTTTTTATTATTTTTTTTGTAAAAAGGAAGTTTGTGGATACTGAAATATATATTTAGTTTAAATACTTATGAGGATAGTATCAATGATACATTTAAAATGTAATATAAAAGCAATTTTATATAAGGAAAAAGAACTGCAGGTGATAATTTTCAAGAGAAACTGTTTGCTCTTTAAATATCACATCGAGTATTTCCTTTTCAAGATTTTCAGTTAACACATTTTAAAGTAATTCATTTCAAAACTCCTTAATAACTCAACTGATATATCCACGTTGACTGTTTTATATTTTTTTCATTTCTTCTTACATCACTTAAGATAATATGTTCTTAGATCACTTCTTTTTATGTCATCTATATTATTTTTTAAATGAAGATATAAGCATCTGGATTGTCATCATCAGTAGAAGTTGTTGATTTGTTCTAAAATATTATTCACAAAAAATTATTGAACCTTTGTTTACCAGTTCTGAGAGATACAACCTGGAATATATCAGTTGATTTGGATAATGCATGTCTCATTGCTTACGAGAAAGAGAACTGATTTCTCGAATGAAGTGCCACTTATCCTACGTATCTATTTCCTTATCCCTTTTCCTTAATATCATACCAATTACTATGGGTTGTTATCATTGATATAAACTGTCTATCTACTACTATATAAATTTAAGCGAGCATCGCTGCATGGAGTGGCACACGAGCTTATATAACAGCACTAAAAGAGATTTGTTCCAAAATATATATTACTCACGAAAAATGACAAGCTTTGTGTAGCTGCACTCAGGAATACAACCTGCAATTACAGGTTAGTTTGGATAATGTATGTCTCATTGTTTATGTGAAAGAGGACTGAATGTTTAAATGAAGTGTCACTTCCCCCTACGTGACTATTTTTCTTATACCTTTTCGTTATTTCATGCCATTTACTACGCAGTTTTCTTATTCTAATATTATATTTTTTCTTTAATAAATGATTAAAATTGCATTTGAACATCCGCTTTAAATCGTTTACTATATTTACATGTACAAATCTATTTCTGTGATGTTTTTTTTAAAGTGAACGACAAAGAAAAACACAGACGCATTCTAGTTAATATTTTTTCCTATTTAGATTTTAGAAAAGAAACACATTAGGTATCCTACGTTTCAAAATATATATGTGTGTGTTTTAGCATTCCAAGAAGCCCAATATTGATGAAACGATAAAAAAAAAGTATGAAAAGAGGGATTTACACAACATTTCAATTTCTTATTGCTACTAAATAGGCCTTGACATAATAGATAAATTTTTAATTTTATATTTTTTTGCTAAAAACAAATACAGTCATTCTTTTTTTATTTTATAATGTTTTAAATCTGACAGCTATAACTGCTGAAAGTATGTACAAAACAAAGCATTTTTAAAATCATAGCTGGAGATGGGATTATTTGAAGAATATTAATCTTGCTCTGGGTCAGAATCATTTAATTCAAATATCAATAATTCTATCTTTATGAAAATATCTCAAAAATTAATTAGATGAAAAGAATATGGACGCATAATCAATCTGAAGAAACCGTACTGAAATCTATAAACCATAGGGAAATTTATTAACCGGAGTGAAAATAAAAATCAGGCATACGAAACTCATGAACACAAAGTACTAAAAAAACATAAAAGTTAAATCATTAAAAAACATAAAATATCAAATATTTAGAGAATTTCATGTTATAATATTGAGTCTGAAATTCATACGTATTTTATTTGATAGAAATATAGCGACACACCTATAAATATAGTCAGCTAACAAATATTTACACAATATATAAATGCTCATCATTCAATATGCATCCTATATGGTACGTATTTACATTTTTTTTTTATTATTTTTTATGAGTGTGAATTACGATGACAGTCATTTCATTATGTAACTTTTGTTCAGGAAAGGTTTTTTTTTTCAGTAAACTGATAAAAACACAATGTTTTTTAAAATGCTTAGAGCCAGAATGTGACCACAATAAGTGAGATAATATGCCATTCTTTGCAACCGCTATCATATGAGAAAATTATGCGATTACTATTAATTTAATTAGAATAAATCAATTAGTATCAAAGACTATCGAAAACAGAAAAAAATATATAAAGGAATGCACTCTTCGAAAACAATTACAATAATAGAGCTAAAAATTGTAGATTATTTTAAAGCGAAGAAAGGTATTGTGATTATATAACATGAAAAAAAAAGAAATTAAATAATCAAGTCTTTGAAATACTTAGTAACAAATTAATATTAAAATCTGCTCATCCTAATGAATCTTCACTGAAAACGTTTCAGAATATTTACAAATAAATACTGACATAACAAAACATTTTCCTCTAAGACCGCTTTCTTCCAAAATAAGTACAGTAATTCCTTTGACTCATCTAAACAAACAATTAATAAAATCTCACTTAATAATATTTTACCCTATACTTTATGCTTAAATTAGCATTCTGGAGGGAAATCGGGTTAAATATAATATGTTTTGGCATTTTAATAATATGTTTTCAACTCTAATTAGAGGAACTTACAAATGAATCGCATTATGTTGTTGAAAGTTTGAGAAAATTTTCAAAATTAACTTAAATGAACTCAATTAAAATGTTTCCTATATGAGGGATACGTAAAATATATGGTGAGAAATTATGTTGAAGGAAATGAATTATTAACTCGTAGAAAATAACATAAGTAAACATCAAGAATTCACTATAAGATTCCTCTATTTTTTTCACAAGGAAATCTGTTACTCTTTTCAAACCAAGAAAGGTAACAAGCTAGAAATGGCAAAATGCAACATTTTACTATTGACAAAATAAAATGAAGGGTTTTACAAAGAACAGAAGACAAATAATAAAACCAAAAGAATTAAAAAGCATTCGTATGAAACGGAAATATTGTAGATGAAATAGCAATTTTTTGTCATACATTATAGTGTTTCTAGTTAACAAAAAATGTTTGGGAAATGATGTTTTGGGTAATTTCGGAATGAATGATGAAATGTAGAAATTACTAAAATAAAGAATTTATTTACTAAAACAAGATATCACTCAGTAATACTTTTATAATCATCATCCTTTACTCTTAGTGAAATAATTAGTACAATTTAGTGGCAAGAAATTTATTTCTTAGGTTCTGAAATGTATCATACATGTTTAATTGAGTTTAAATCAACGAAGTTTTTTATAAAAATGTCAGAGTTTTAAGTGTTCTTGCACCGCCTGGGTGAAATCATTTCAAAATTAGTGGTTTCTAGGAGTATGATTAATATATCCTTATACTAAAATGTTTGAGTTTCATGATAATCTGTTTGTTTAAATCAACAGTTTAAATAAAAATAGATCTTATTATTCGTCCTTATATTCACAAAACACTTAGGCTAAATTAAGAAAATAAGTATTGCTTAGATTTTCATATTATAAAATTCTGAAATATTTTATTGAATCTTAATGATAAGGTTTGACATTTTGCTTTCAAAAAACTTCTTTTTTTTTTTAAATCAGAGCATTTTTCCTCCGCTTTTTTAAGTCTGAAAATATTTTGACTCTTGGAAGATAAATATAAAGCATTGACAAATTTCGGCTGGTCAATAACAGAAATATGTTAAAATATACAATAATCTGTTTTATTTAAGTAGCATTAAGTTTATCCGTCTAGTTTGAATTCAAAAGTACAAAAAAATTCATCCTGACATTTGAGGTTCTCTCTTAAGATTATATATTATAACTTCGTTAATAGTTGTTTTTCATATTTATGTTATAAGTGAAAGTTAAGTTATTTAAATCATGATTTATTTCAATATTAATGAAATAATATTTTTTGTACTTCACTGCATTTTTATACCTTAGGTATGAGTATTATACTTACATAAGGGCCAAAAATCTTTTAGAATATACCAAGATCACGAGTTTGAAAAATGTAGCACACAATTTAACATTAATTTGTATTCAAGAACTTTAAAGTAACAAAATTGCCTTCTAAAGTTTTATTTTAAGTAGTTTTAGAGTTCAGAAACATATATGGAAAAACTTCAGTACCATATTATTCAGATGATTAGAAGAAAACATATTTAATATTCTGTTTATTTAAATAAAGGTTACTGAGATATTAAAATCTCCATATTTTGAAATTTGTAATTTTGCTGTTTAGAAATAAAAGGTACTTCTCCGATTCTGTAGGTATATTATTTGGGGTGATTTGATAAATGGATCGTTTGAAAATTAAATTTGAAAATTATAAACATAAACATAAAAAACACGTTATGGGGGAAATACGTGCAATCACGTTTTTCCACTCCAAAATGTGATTTTTGAGGTTCTGGTAAAAAATTTACTTTATCCATAGGGCTGATATTTTGAATGTTAGGAAATGAAGCGATTTTTTATTCAGTAAACCTAAATTTTTACTAGCAAAATTAGAATACAATATATAAAATTAAATTCTTTTTAATTTCATTAAATTTAATTTTTGATGTTATAATTATATTCTTTATATAGTATATTATGCTCTATAAATTTTCAAAGTTATAAATAAAATGGATTTTCCACAAACTGAGCCTAAAGATTAGTACATGATTTACAAATATAAGCACAACAACTGATTTCTAATTAGAAATACATAAATTTTATGTCTGTAAATGGCATTTTTATTACATAAACAGATATATTGACAAAGTATGTTGAAACATAATTCCCATTGCTTTTAAGTTAAAATACTGAGAATTATTCAAATATAGCAAAAAATGAGCTCATGTTTCCTTGTCAAAGCTGTATCAGTTGCTCCAAGTTTTTAATAATTAAAATATCTGAAATATCTATTGTTGATTTGCTATGCTACATAAATATTTTCTACCTGCATATATATATATATATATATATATATATATATATACATAATTATTAGAGGATTTCTGGAACATCATATATGTCAGATGAAAACTATTTCGTTTTAACAGGGAAAACAAGAAATGCTGTACACTTAAATTTAAACAACAGTTTATTGGTCAAGGAATGGTAAAAGATTAAAATCGGCATTAAAATTTAATTGCTATTGCGTAACCTTAAATAGAACTGGATTTTATGCTACACCAACAATCCTTCAAAATGTTAAGACCTAGCTTTCACGTATAATCCATTTATACACTTACTGAGATTAAAACGTAACATTTTTCTATTCGAATCAATTTTCCAAGCTTTAGCAGATTATTATTAGCATTCATCTAACACTCGAACACTAAACCTTATATATATGCACGTGATCTATCCACTCTGCCTCTATGTGCATATATTTACACACCAGAAACTCCGCTTTGCTGAATTGGTCATCTCCAATCACTAGCGAGGTCGATTTGCATAGCTCCAATTGATTTCAGGGAATATAAATGAATATGTAATATCCAGAATATGTTTTCCCGGATTTTAATCATGAGAGATATTAAATTTCGACTCCTTGCTGCGCCTCTTATTCAAACGGCGTGTCGCTGTTTCAGTTAGAACTCTGGTGCAATAACGGAGTTACACAAGATACGAGACGAGACCCAAATGATTTTCTTGAAATACCACGGAATCTTCCTTCCTGTGAGATATATTTAATCTCACTCTCGGGTGAAATTGATTGAATGATGTTTGGTTTTACATTTACTCAGAAATTAGGACTTTCAGTGGGATATATATTAGATTGTGGTGAGGGTTTATTTTCCTTGAGAGAGAAATAACAATCGCAACTAGTCTTATGAATTAGAATTTGTTGCCAAATTTTACACAATATCAAAATTAGGTTAATAGGTTTTTCAAATCTATGCTTTTGAAATGAGATATTTTTGTGCTTCAATTTTATTCATGTACTATTCTTGAATATTTTATTTCCGAAGATGTTTTATACAAACTCTTTATTTTTTTTTATTTGGGTGAAGTTACGATACACAAATAATATCTGTAAAATAAAATCTCTCTGAACATTAAGAGTGGCATTAAAGGTGTCGGAGAATTCAAATACTGTTATAATATTCATATTTCTGAGGATTGCTTGTATGTAAAGATAATGTTATTTTATTTACTCGAAAAAAGTATTGTTTGAAGTTGTCAGATGCTTCCAAATGTTTATAAATAAAAAAAAAATCTCGATTATCATGTGTTGTTTAAAGAGACAAAAATATACAAATAATGGAAATAAATAATTAGAATAATAATTCATTGGGAAAGAAATACCAAAAGTGCACCAACATCTACAATTATTTTTAAATAATATTACTAATCGCAATATTTGAGCAAGCTGGAAATTCCTCTTATGCAGTTGTGATGCTTTGTTTTTATTAAGTTTTTGTATGACTGTGTAGTATCTTCTTCATTTTTTTACTTGACAATCATCTTAAAGTCTAATTAAATAGTCATTAAGTTCAAAACTCGAATTGAAGGTACTTAAGAGGAAGACAACACCCTTTCATATATATCAAAATATATACAAGACCTCTTTCTCTCGAGTATGTATTAACTTAGTTAATCCTAGTTTATTTTCAGTTCAAATAAAGTCTTAGAATACCAAATATCTCATTCTAATTCAAGCACTTCTCGATTTTATCAGATTCAACTGTTATTGTACTAATTTGTATTACCGCCAACTACTTCCAATGTAAACGATTAATTACGATGAATCACTTCAATCTATAGCATATATTAGCTAGTAGTTATACCCTACCTTCTTTCTATTTCCTTTCAATTCTATTTATCTTGCATATCACTATATTTAATTTGATTCACTAAAATTTTTATCTTTATATAAAGTATCTAATCATATTTCATTTGATTAACAAGAAGTTTCACTTGTATGTAATTCAAATTATAAAATGTTTTCCGAGGGTAGCGAAAAGAATATTGTGAATAGCCCAACGTCACATGACGTTATTCAGATTTATTTTTTGAACTTCTTTCAGCATTCCAACGTTTCTTTGCCGAATAATATTCAGTTATATAATAATTAAAGGGTACTGCATCCTCTTTCAACTTTTTCTTCATCAACTTTCTCTCTAAGCAGCTAGGAGGAGAGATGTTATATTAGACTAGATAATAGACTGCATAGAGGAGAGATTAATTGAGTGGAAGCTGCTTATAGGAGAAGTTGCTACTTAGTTGTATTATAGCTAACGTTGAAATTGATAAGTCGAGTGCTAAGCTTAACTTTAATGTTATTTGCAACTCTAATTCTTTTCTTCTTAATTACATTTAGTTCATCCTATTGTTTTCAATTAACGAATTGATTTGACAATTTTCTATCACTTTCAAATTGAGAGAGTAAATACGTATGATGAAATAAGTTAATAATTAAAATTTTAAATCATTTCCTTTGGATCTTTTGTACGACTCCTTGATATTTTCTTAGGAATTATCAAACAGAATAATCAGAAAATTGTTACTTTGGTCTATAATTTTATCAGTGAATTTTAAAGATATGTAGGTATAAAAATTTTTAATACTTGTTAAAATCATCTGCTTATACATTTTACGAGAGAATATATTTGAATTTTTAAAACAAAACGTTACAATTTTGCTGTTGATACAATAATCAAACTTACAACTTTGAATAGTTGAAAAATAATGTGGCTCTTTTCATTTTTATCATTATCCATTTTCAGCGAAATTTTATTTAAAAGGCCTCAAGAATATTTTATCTTTCAAATATAACTTATTGACTATCATTAATGTTATTCATTTACATTATTTAGAAAAGTGATCACACAGAATTATCTTTTCTATTGAATATTTCATTTCATGATGTAAATTCATGGAACTTGATATCGTATTCTTAAAATTTTTTATCTAAGACTTTACAAGAAATTGACAGAGTAATTTTATTTTTCTCGGCCAGAAAATAATATAAAAATGTAAGAAAGAATTCCTTTTCTTTTGAGCAGATGACTTTTTAATTGTAGAGTTTTAGAAGAATGCACACTGTTCCCATATGTAGGAGTATCTTTTCTAGAAATTAAATAAGTGTATTTTTATTTTTTAGACATTGAATAGGAATCAGTCCTTACAAACACATATTAGGAAAAGAATATTATGTATCATTCTGTATTTCTGACTTGCTTTTGTTAGGCAATTAAGTATTTGGAAATAAATCTATAGATGTTCTTATTTTTTATTTTAGACTTTAATGTATATATCCATCTATCATTAAATTAAATTTAATCTTATAAATGTCCTCTCTCATAGAGTCAGAAATACAGAATAAAAAATATATAGCTAGAAAAATACTTATATAGTTAGAGAAGTTAGTGATAATCCTGTAATCTATACCCTTTTATAAATTTATTTTCTGTTCAAAAAAGATAATTTCAAGTGCATTAATGTTATAATACATATGTTCCATAAGTTATTGAAGCTCTATATAGAATAATAACTCTTTTCACTTAAATTAATTTTACACTCTCTTATGTTTGACATACATTAAAAGATATTTCACACCTGTGATCGATTCCTAATTTAATTAATTCCTAACATAAAGATGCCGTGTAGCAACCCTGCAAACTTTTTAAATCAAAAATAGTTTTTTTTATTTCTAAAAGGTACATACAACGAAATATTATTAGAATTTCAATAATTTATTGGAAATTAAAAGTATGTATGCATAACTTAAGTGAACACTTTATTAACACGTTAAATCTAACTAAGAGATATCTTGTAGTTAGTAGTAGTAATAAAATTACCATGTCAGTCAACGAATTAATATAATCTTCCCTCCAACGTGGGTTAACATCTCTCTCTCAATCAATATATTTTATCCAGTACTGTTTAGGGAAAATAATTCAAATTAATGTGATATGACAAAACATGATATGTTTTCATAAAAAGGTTAATTTTTATAAATATACTTAATGATTCAAAATTCAGTTTCACTGCAGTATTAATTTTTCATGGATTTAATGTATTTCTTCATATTAATATATACTAAAAAGAAAACGGAAATCAAATGGCAATACATAGGATAAGTAAGCTTGTTTTAAACTTATATAAATGTTATTTGATTTCAAATGTATTATTAGAGTGAAATTCAAATGCATCATTATATTCAAACAGCAAATGACAACTGTTGGCGTTATATTCCATTATCCAGAACATTAATTTAAACGCATAGTTAGATTATATTGATGCCGTGCAAGCTTAAATATCCTTTCATGTATATTTCAAAGATATTTCAGGAAACAAGTCGTACGGATTAACATATATCCCAGTAAATGTTGATTTAAAGCAATATCACACCAATTTACATTTCTTCTGGTCATTGATCAGATGGCAATGAATAGATATTAACTTCTGCTTAGCAATTATTTTAAGCTATATTTCAATACAAAGTTTGTACTATGAAGTCAAATCGCTCGACATAGATTAATATGCTGAAATGTAATATTAAACTGTCCATGCGTCTCAGTTGACATCGTTATGAATGAAACTATTAGAAAGCCCATTTCTGTTCATAATGTATTAATGGGAAGCATATTGTATAATGTATTATAATAACTGGATTCAATGTCTAGGAAACCTCATAGAAGGGAAAGTTACCATATCAATAAGTGTTCATTAATATATTAAGTTATATAGTTTACGTTAATTATCTATGTGAATCATAAAGAGTGATTTATTCATCCTTTTTTGAAGAAAAGTATCATTAATTTATTTATATAGGTTATTATAGATATGACGCATGAAAGACCAAAATATATATGCATATTAGAACTTAACTAATAAGATTCTTATAATTGTGGCTGAATATGATATGCGTATTTTAATAGGATAGTTCAGAAATATATCTTACTTTAAAATTAAACTGGATGCTATATTTTAAACTTTTTTTCCAAGTGTAGCTCATAGATTAGGCAAAAATCGTAATTTTTGTTTCCGTTTATATTTAGTATTATATTCATTTTTAAATGTCATAAATTTTCTCTTAATAAATGCAAATGAGTATCAATTTTTCCTTTGACTTGTTTGAACAGGGGAGCTAGGGACCAGCTGTAGCAATTTATGATAAAGGTGTTTATATTTTGGAATATTTTTAATATTTCTAATCATAATCAATTTTTATTTTAAGATAACAATTCATTCATTAATTGAACTCAAAAAACTTTCTACAATTTTGTTGAATTCAGCATAATAATTATTATTTCAAATTTAGTCAGCTATTATCTTGGAAATCTCGTTATAAATTTATGAAACCAATCAGGTACAAACATTTTACTTTCATGCCAATAAGAATGTATATTTTGAATGGCAATAGTTACAGTGTTTGGGTTAGTCAGCTTTCTAGTTTTTAGCTGAAACTATTGGAAGTAAATATCGGCACATTTCAGCAAATAGAAAGTTTTTTTATTTTATTTTTTATGTGTAAATACTAACCTCCATTAGGCATATACAAAAGGAAAAGACACATTTTTTTAAATATACCTGTGAAAAGACACGTGACAAAAAATGAATAACTTAGCTGTTTTTCTAATATTTGTGCTCTTTTGTAAGACTAGTTGAGGCCAATTCGTACATGTCTAGATGCTTAGAAACTCTTTCAGACTTCCTTTTACAGTACTTCCTTCTAAAGCAACAATTCACAAAATTCATAAAACAATCAATTTTTATTTTATTTTTGAAACATTATCCCACTAGCGTTCATTCCTTCCCTGATAATTAGAGTTTCGATGAGGATGCTATGACTGACTTAGCCGCTTCAGATGTCATATGCTATATATGTTACATCTAAATACAAACATAATTTTTCAGTACAATCCGAAGTGGGAATGAGTCGAGATTTTCTTAACAAGAGACCAGTTACAACTTGCCTCATCTAATGGTTTTTGTAGAATAATACAAAAATATTGCAATCAGTAAAAGTGTAAAAGCAATATTTGAAAATTTAATACATAGACAAAACAAATAGGCAAAAACATTTTTTAAAAAAGATCAATTAATTTAACTCAATTCAAAATTTACGAAATATTTTTCCTCATTAACTTCTCCAGTTGGAGCATATGCACACCATCACACTAAACGTTTCGCTGGGACATTGACTATTCTTATGTTACAGGGTTAAACATAAGAATCATATTAAATGAGAATTCCGATAAAAAAAATGTTTATAGATCACTAAGTAACGTATGTGCTATATCTTATCCCTGTTAAAAGTTAACCCTAGCTCCCCTATATAAGTTTATATATTTTATAGCTATGTGTGTTGCATTAAATATTTGTGAAACGGCAAATCTTTTATGAATTTTTGTATTTGATTGTATCCTTTCCATTTAATTATTTCCATTTTTTTGTATATTTATTAATGAATTTTGAAATTCTATTACTTCTTAGTAACGTTACTTGTTGTTATTTCTCCGTGGATTTACATGTATAGTTAGTTTTTTCAACATCAATGTAACGTATCTTTTTCCACTTTGACACAAAGCCTAATATTATGTTTTCAAAGTTATTTATGAAATATAATTATTAATCTTGAAGAAGTTAAGATAATTGTACTTCAGCTTTTTCTCGTTTCACGATACTTATATTTTTCATTCGTACACATTTCCATCTCTATATTACCTCAGCAATTTAGTTGTAACATTCTGATTTGTATTTATTATTATTTTTAAATTTTGCACAATTCTCCTTTTTAATTGCATATTTTTATCACAATTTTATATTTTCTGTTTGTATTTGTTTTCTCTTATTTCTATTATTCACTTTTAATGAAGGATTTAAGGAATCGTGTCTGAAATGTCTTTTATACTCGGATGACTCAGGTCCCTCTGTAAGTCATAGAAATGTAAAACACGCTTAAAATTATTTATAAAAAACACTATTTAAAATTTACCATTTATTATTCTTTTTAGAACTAGGTCTACCCTCTCAGATAATGGTGAAACTTGAATTGGAAAAAGCTTTCAGTTCTGTCTTATATCTGGGAATTGGGCTTACAAATGTATTCACTTTGACTGCATATAAATTTTGATGTATGATGTAATATTTCAGGTTTAAGAATAAAGGATATGTTGTAATAAGTTATTGTATCGGATTTCAATCCATAATAAAGTAGTAATACGTTATTCAGTATTCTAATAATATTATTCAGGGGTGATACGCATATTGTCCAAACAAATTGCTAAAATTTTACTAGGCACATATTCCTAATACTTATAGAAACAAAAACACTTATACTGATTATTTTTTTATATTTTTACCTTTTGTAAAGATGATGATATGGGAATCGCCTCGAGTAGAGATCGAGGAAACATTATTTTTTCAAATGGAAGTAATCATCTGACTTCCAAATGATGATAATCTTAAAGAAAACTATCCAAAACTAAATTCAATCGATTTAGAGTAAGACTAAGTTAATTTTCTTATTGTAATTAATAAACCATTTTTCTTCAACATATATTCCTTAGACTAAATAATAAGCCCATTTTCCAATTGTATCAAAAGTATTATGGTTCAAAATTTGAATTCGGCACTAATTTGTTTCACGTTTTAAAAGTATTATTTTCTACATCTCTCTCTCTCTCTCTCTCTCTCTCTCTTTGCGACACTTTCAAATATATTCATTTAACATTTTAATTTTTAAGCAACAAGTTTTTAATTTTACGTATTTAATAATGCATTACGTGCAGTAGTTCTGATCAACAATAGTTTTAAATTAATTTTAAATCCATAATGATTTCCGCACTAGGATACAAATGTTTTATTGTGAAAACACAGGAAAATGTTATTTACCATTGATTAAAACTTCATAAAATGATGATGAATGCAAGAATTTGGGGAAGCATATCTAATAGTATGTTTCTAGTTTAATTTTCTGCATCAAGGAACATCTTATGGTTTAACTAGAGGCAGTGAATGAGCCGATGAATAACGAAAACATAGCGGATAATAAGCGAAACAATAGTATGCAATGAAATGAGTCTTTTACAATTATTTTACACAAAACTGAAATAAAAAACAAACAATTGGAAATTGTTATAGGAATAAACATGCATGTAGTAACTATTAAGAACATAAAGAGTACTCCAAATATTAGAAGAAAATATATGAAAGCTGAATTTTTTTTTGATAAATTTTGAGTTTATTTATTTAAATTGTCATTTTAGATGCATAATCTGATTAATTCGCTCGCCTTTTGACGCAAGGCCGAGTAAAGATTTTTTTTTCAAAATATCAATTATCATGGAAAAGTTGGAAGGAAAACGATTATTTGAGTTTAAAAATATCATTTTATTAATTAAGGTTTGAAGTAATATTCAGAAGAAATGATTTATGCGAAATGGAAATAACTTAAAAAGAGTTACCGAATGCCATGCTTAATCGTATTTTTCTATTTTAAAGATTCTTTATATTTCTTTGCATATTCTAGCATTATTGAAATGAATAAAAATAATAAAATGAAAACTTTTTAAATCATATTTTTTTCATCAACTTTAATAAGACTTAAGAGTTAATTAGTATTAGTATATTATGTTCATGTATTTATTGAAAACTTGGATAACTAGGGCGTTTAATTTTTAAAATTGAAGGAGATCCAGATTTAAAAAAAAATTAATTAATACTTCCATTTTGAATATTATTTGGATATAGTAGAAACTGCTTAATCTTTTTCTTTCTGTAACTTGATGTTCTAAAATTTTAAAAAAAACACTTGTTCATCGATTGGTAAATTTTTTCATAACAATCAGATATAATACTAATTTCGCTAGTAGCCGCGCGTACCTAGTGATCACAGTTGCGTTCTCATGGCTGACATTGTTTTCATCGTGTCGTGGGTTAGATCCCTGATACACCTGAAGACTCATCATGTAACGAGGCAGATGCACTTAAAATCTGTCGAGATCTTAAATCTTCCCAATAGCGTAGTGTGGAAGTTTGGAGAAGGATGTTTTAGCTCAGGTGTCATCCTCATCACTTGACTGAGGTTCAAAATTGCATCAATAATAACCCTAGTGTTGATTCTCATAGTTATGATAAAAATATTAATCACCAATAAATTTTACTAATCAAAACATTATATGAATTATCTTATTTGCAAAAAATATTATCTTCTTCCTTCATCAGTTGACCGAGACTTTGCATTGCACTCCATAATTTTTTTTAAAAATATTTCATTTTTCCCTTAGTGGATTTAGTCATAATGTTGCAGATAACTTTTATATGGGGATTCATACTTTAATAAACTTAAGAAGCTATATCATCCCAACTTCCAAAACTGCTTAAAAGCATTAGCGTAAATCTTAAGGGGTCTCAGGACCCTTAAAACTCAAAATTTTTGATTTTTTGGAAAAAAAATATATGTTAGAGCCTTATCGGTTCTGAACATTTTGGTACCAAAATTATAATAATACTTTTAAAATTCCCAGAGTTATCGAGAAAAAACTGAACTTTGATTTGAATTCTTTTATTGTTATTTTTCAACTTTAACTTCATTTTTCTCAGAACAAAAATTTTTAACTTGAGCACAGGATTTCTCTTTAACTATTTAAGATATCAGTATGAAATTTTATGTACATGTTTAAAAAAGGTTTCTTTATTACTTATACATCAAATTTTAAACAAATTGTTGACAGAAAATCTTTTATGGGAATTTTAATTGGATTTTTTCTTAAAATTTCATATTTTTTTTAATAATTGTATTAAAAAATTACTTTTTTCCTCTAAATTTCTAAAAAAGTGTGTATAACTTTGGAATTGAACTTTTTTTTTTATAAGGTAACATCACTTTTGTAAATTTTAATCAATAATATACTTCAGAATCATGCGCGCAGCAAAATATAGATTTTCTTAATTTTGAAAAAATGTCCAATTTATTTTTCATAATAACTTCTTAAAATTTTCTTCAAATCTTATGAAAATATGAAAACAAATGTAAATAAATATGAATATTGTTTGGTAAAAGTTTCAATCGTCTGCTTTGTTTCATTGGTAAATTATATTGTTTTGAAAAATGATATTTTTTTTGATACACGGACAAGCGTTAAGAGTCCTGAGAAACCTTAAATTAAAACATTTTATGCAAAATTACAAGATTTTTGAGGCCGTTTTATGACTATATATTAAGGATCTCCTTCTTTCATTTTATTAATTTTTCATTCCTAGTCAGAAATGGAATTACATCTTACTCTTTTATTTAAAAAATTAGTAAATAATTTTTCAATACCACACTATAAAACCAGAAATAATATTAAAATAAAAAAGAAATTACCAGAAATATTATTATAACATTTTAATTCATGAATTAATTTAAATTGATATATGAGAATAACTTTATTAAGAAACTCATTATATTTTCTGAATTAAATTTTAGTAATTACTATATTTAGCTGCAAGAAATATGATAATGTTTTACTAATAGGGAATAATCTTTTCAAATTTAGGGATCAGGAAGATATTAATAAACTCTCCATATTCCTAAAAAAGTAAAATACTTATTATCTTAAGAAAATATTACTTTTTAACAACTCATTTTAAGGGATAAATATAATTATGCGCAAATTATATTCCTGCGGAGTAGTATTTAAGAAATTCTAATATTAAATTTATATAAATTTAATTAGATATAAATTTATTTATCTTATTATATAATTATGTTCTTTAACTACCAAATATTAATCTTTAATTGACTGAACTTGAAAATTTATAAGAAATTTCTGCATCACATTCTTCGTAACACTTCTATACACTCGTATTTTATTTTTATTACTTCTCTCAGTAGAATAATTAATGTATGGTTTTTTTTTTCATGTCTGTTCGTTTTACTCAAAAAACAAATGTAATGCTATTTTTCAGCAAAGTTTATATTGTATCGTATGTTTTGCTTAACTTTTCAATAAAATATTGCAAAATTGCTTTTGCAACAAAACGCTGTGCGAGTAGAAAAATTTCTCTTCCAAAATAAGGTATTTTTTGTATCATTTTACGTGTATTTCTTTTTAAATTAGAGTAAGTGAACAATATCCTTTACTTATCAGTGACGATATCTCGTTGCCATGACAATAAAGAGACACCCTATAATCTACCATCTCCCCTGTTAACCACGCCCAAACAACCACGTAGGATAGTAATGCAGTTTTTCTAACACCAGTGTACGACACAACATTTCACAAAATGCAACATTTGTTTTACGTTATCAGCTGCTCTTGGAAATGAAAAATGTGATTGAACGGATAATGTAATTCGCATGTAGACAATAAAGCGATTAAAATGTGAAAAAATGTAGAAATGTCAAACTTTACAAGAGAGCAACCCATTAAATGCACATATGCTGGCTACATATCTGTAGTCTTGTTTTGTGTTCCTTAGAAAGTAAAGTTTGAATGGACAAAGGGAGAATTTATATTCATTGTCAAGAATGTTTTAGTAACAGAGTATAAAGCAATTATTTCACTGTCTGCTTTCACACACTTCGTCCTGATGTTTAATTAAATTTCCATGCGATATTTAGACTATTCGCTTAAATGTATCATAGCATAAAGTAAGCATTGTTACTTATTTCTCTTTTTCGAAATACCCAAAATTACAACTATGTACCAATTATTCTTTAATCAAATGCAAAATATCTCAATATACTTCAGTGAAGTTAATTGTTTTAGAAAACTATGAATATATATATATATATATATATATATATATATATATATATATATATATATATATATATATATATATATATATATACAATAAATTTTGATGTGAATAAATAGGGATACATTACAATATCAACCGACCCTCAATATTGATATTAAATATAGTGGAAGCATATAATTTTCTAACTTTTCTGCATAAATTTCCAATTCAATTCATATATGCCATACTCACTTTTATACTGAAATATTCACACAAGTTGGTAGTCTTAGAAATTTGGTTAATTTTATTTTGGTTGCATTGGATATAAATTTTGGAACTTTTTTAAGAAAAAAAAACTAATTTTGTAATTTAAATGGAGTAAACCCGTCATCCAGAACAAACTTTCGAAATAAAATGTTCCTATTTATGTAACAAATGCCATAAGCAGCTCAAAACTAAGGGGGGGGGGATTTAATCAGCCGAACTACTAAAAAATAATTTGTATAGATTAAAATTTACTTTTGACTGTTATAAAGATAAATTTTAATAAGTTTATCAACATTTTTCTCCTTGAATCATGGGGTTCGTTTTTCTCGATTTATTTAGTAAACCAAATAATCAAAAATTTATTTTGTTGCGTGTTATTTAAGTGAAAATATTACTTTTTATTAAAAAAGCAATCAATATTTATATAAAATTTGTCAAACTAATATCACTAAAGTTAATAACAGTATTATAATTATTTTCTCTCCGCATTTTCAAATTCTGTTAAAAAAGGTGAAAGATCATTATTTTCTCAGTGTAAATATTATTCTAATTACGTATTTGGCATTATGTATTTGACATCTAAATAAAATTGAATGCTATTTAAATTTAAATAAAGAAAAAGAGTACTTTAGTAATCTTAGGAGAGACCTTTGAAGATAAAATTAATTCAAAATATTATGAAAATTGATTTAATGATTTTGGCCATTCTTTTCGTACCTGCTGTGCCTAAAAGGAAACATTTTTTTTCCGAAACAAAGCTCATTTAAATTTCTGAAAAATGGCAATGTCTTAAATGATTTTATAGTTGATCGAATTTTACATGTTGTAGTTTGTTTTTGTGATATATTGCTCTATAATAACAAGAAAAATTGAAGTTTTATCGTAAAATGATTGTGACATACGTATGTTGTTATGAGCAAATGCTTTCTACAAGATTATAAATGTTTCCTAAAAATATTTTTAGTATTAGATTGGAAATAAAATCAACATTATTTCTACCCATTTCAGAATCCTGGTATGGAAGGCAATTGGTTTTATTTTTCTGAATCTTATGCAATTACTTATGAAACGGACTTGAATAAAAATATACTTTAAAACACTTAATAAAAACAGTTTATCTAATTTCTTTAATTGTTAAATTTACTGATTTCAAATCAGTTATAGAACTAACAGCATGAACTTTTGTAAAAAAGAGAGAGAGAGAGATGACTAATCCTCACACTTAAACACGTAAATCACTGATAGTTCTGCTTTCGCGTCATTACAAGCACAAAAGTTAGATTCACCTCGCTAAAGGACGTCCTCTCTAAGTGCTATGCAAATCTAAATGTTCATTGAACCCGCACCTGCAACATATCAGCTAAGCGACATATGAATCGCCTTTGTAATAGTATATTCCCAGGTTAACCCCTAAAATTGATATAGAATTATAGTCATCAAGCAGAACCTCCTCTAGAGTTTGGGCAGTGCAATTTGTTGAAGCGTCTACGTTTATGGATGAGTGCGGTATGATTCCCACAGGATTGGATTCGATTTTCACACCCTCATCCACTGTGTAGCTCTTTAATTAATTACCAACCGCTGACATTTCTGTTTGTTTGTTTATACTTGGCAGCCGATTCCCACTAGAGGGAATTGCTTCCACTTACTTCAGAAATAAAATTTATTTACTACTCAAGCAGAATTTTACTCATCTTGTCACTGACTTCTATTTCTAATTTCTTAGATATACGTGTTGATAAAATAGATTTTGGGGATGAATTATTGCTTGATGGTGTATTTTGCTCTTTCTTTTGTATTTAGTATTACTCGAGATTTGATTTTCGAAGTAATATTATTTACTTATAAAATAATATATTTAAGAAGATTGATTTCAAAATGAAATGGTTGAAAACATTATAGTTCTATTAAACTATAGTAATTTTTTTTTTATTTATATTCATATATTTTGCTTTTGATTTTATAATTTTATCTTTTTTTTATTTTAGTCTTAAAACTATTTAAATTCAATCGATCCAACAATTTGGTGTCTTATTAAGTTATAAAAAGCCTTCATCTTTGGTGGAGGAGCTATTCCACGATGAAAGTTTTGAGACTTTATATTGGGTAGCATCTTCTTCCCAATCTATATCACCGGTTCACCAAAATGAATATTAGTCAGCGTAAAGTAAGGTTTATTCCGAGCCCCAGGCTCCTCAGAAGCAATTACTATCAAAATAAAATCTTCAAATTCTTAATGTACTTTTATTTTAACAAACATTCTAAAATACAAAATTGTTTCCAGTGTTAACAACAAAAATTACAAAAATAGACGATTCTGCCATAAAATCAGTAATTAAATTAAATATTAAATTAGAATAAACGATAAATTATAAAAGTAGACAATAATATTATGTTCATATATTGAAATTAAAGCAGACGACAAAATATTAAATATGTCTTAGCAATGTAAATATACCTTAAGCAAACTAAATATAATTATTAATAATCATAAATGTATTACATTATATTATTTAATAATAATACTGTAAAATGCTTAAATATTTTTGAATCTAACTGTATGTTCCCTTTATTTTATGTCAACGCATTTTTGTTAATGCTATTTTCTCAATATAACATGTTAGCACATATTAAGCAATTATTAAAGTGTGTAAAATGAACTTAAACTGCTCAAACCTTTTCAACAGAAGTGCTACACTTACTCATACTTTAGCAAGACATCAACAAAACAACTTTATAACTTTAACAAGCAAAAGTAGATAATTAGATTGATACAAAAAAGCATTCATTTAATTTTTTTTTTCTTTTGTCGCTTACATGATAAAGTTCGTAGTAAGAGAATGCAGTTTTGTTTTGTTTCGTTTTTCTTTAAATTCACTACTGGTAATTGCATCACAATGCTTCTATCCATTTTTCGAAATCGATCCAATATTTTTCTGACCAGTCATAGGATTTCTCAAATGTGCCCAGTCTTCCACTATCCAATCATGTATGTTTTGGTTTAAGTCTGAAGGTACCGTTCAAAAGCTTTCGATCGAAGAACTGAGAGAGCATTATGAAGAACGTGACAGTAAAGTTGATGCCTGTTCCTAACAACCCCGGTAGTATTTCGGAAACTAAGAGATATTTTGAGTTAAGTGAGAGAAATCACACAGAATTTACGATGAAAAAATCAAAACATAGAACTCAAAAAACGTTCTTCTTTTCTTAAATATAAAATAGATTATTTTCAATATTATCCAACTGAAAAATTTATTTTGATCAT
>BMAW01031047.1:254304-267733 GCA_019974015.1 Nephila pilipes | reverse complement strand
CTAATTTTGTAATATATATATATATATATATATATATATATATATATATATATATATATATATATATAGGTGTCTGTGTGTGTGTGTGTGTTACAAAATTTTTAAAAAATTATTTATGCACCGTGCTTGAACTATAAATGATTCCTTATTTATTGGCTTACACTAAACGTAAATGCTCAAAATCTTCAATTGCATAATACTATTCTAATTTTAATCTGTAATTAAAATTTCACACACACATGAAAATTAAAAATTAATGCTTTATTTTATGTTATTAATCTTAATTGAATAGCTTATCATAAATAGTTGAAACATTTCTACTAATACTAAAATGTTGTATTTTGTGCAGTGATTGAAATAAAAAGGCAGTAAAATTAAATTAAATCATAAACTAATGTTAACTACTCGTAAGTTCTAAGCATTTTAGTCCTCTCTAATTAAAATAATTTAAAAGATATTTAAAAAAGAATACATGAATATATTTATTCAGCTTAGGTGTGGCATGGAATTTTTGATGTAATAACAGGGAGGAGATATAACCTGTGTCTGTGTAGATAACAAGACACTACACACAATTACGAGGGTGGTTCATAAAGATATTGTACTTGTAGACAGAGGACGTCATTAAGAAAAATTGTTACAATCATTGTGTTCTACCCTGTGTTAAATGGAGCCAATACAAATTTGACATTGATTCATAAGTTAGTTTTGATTTGGAAGTCATTTGATGCCAATTCAAAATTTGATTGCTGCCACGTAAAGTTGTCACCGTTGTTGTGACCTGGATTCATCATTATGCATAGAAAATCAAGCAAAAATCAAAACGATGAGTTGCTTCCAGTGAATCTTTTCCAAAATAGTCCCATCGGCCAAAAAAGTTATGAAGAAGAATTTTGATGTGCAAAAGGGGATCAAGAATAAGAGTAAATATGACTTAGACTGCTGTCTAATGTGTGAGTCATGATTCTTACTAAAAACAATCCATTACTAGAGCCATTTCCTAGATTTTTGAAGGATTTAATGATCGCCCTTCATAGAATTGCACCCACTGAGATATAGTGACTTCTGCGAGGTGAATCAGTTTATCGGAGTAATGAAGATTATCCCAAGGCAATTTTTGATTTGTTCTAATTTTTTAGCTTATCACCAGTTTATAAGTTTTAAAACATATATATTAAGCATATATATTAAGCATTTATTTTAAAAATATATATAAATTAAGGTATACGAACACGTTGAAATGGTCAATTTTCGAAAAAAATCACATTTTCAGTTTTTTGTTTTCTTGAATAAAGCATTTATTTAGCTTTATAAAACTGTTTTTATTTTGTTTCTACGTCACTTAAAAGCCAAGATATTAAAGAATTAGTAAAGCTCAAAAAACCGGATGTGGGTATTTAAATGACCGGAAGTCAGCATTTAAATGCCCTTTAAAGATGTCAATTAGAATTAAAATACCATATTTATTTTTAATATAAATTTAGAAAACATTTGATGCAATATTTAAAATAATTAAGAATTGTGCTAGTGTCTGACGACGTAGAATTTAAGGAAATCTGGCAATAATTGTTTTATTTACATATAGCTTGATTTGTTGACAACTGTGCTTGTGTAGTTGCATAACAAAACTTATTACTTTTTATTTGAAACAATACTGAATTTTCTTTCTGGTATTAGTATTTATACAGCTATGGGAAATAACAGAAATAAAAGTTATTCTCGTAAAAGACAGTTCAAAGGAAATAGGTACTCTAATAATGTTCCAGTTCCAGAGAATGAAAAAATTAGTAAAGATGTAGATATTTCAACTGCCAGTGAAACAAAATTGATGAATTCTTTCAAACCTTCAGATGTTACTGAAAATGATGAAAAAAATGTTATTTTTAACTTAGGAGTTTTCAGTCATGTAATTTCTTTATTATGTTGTCCTGTATGTTTTAAGAGAAGTATTAATGTAATGCAAGAATCTGTTTTTGGATTAGCCATGAACATGACTTTAAAATGTGAAAACTGTGACTATTCCTTCTCTTTTTGTTCATCTGATAAAATAAACAAATTGCATAATATTAATCTTGCATTTGTTTTTGGTATGAGAGTCATTGGCAAAGGATATTCTGCGGCCAAAAAACTTTGTTCCGCCATCAATATAAATGTTCCTTCAAAGACAGCATTTGGTTTCCTTGAGAAAAAACTTGAAGTTGCTGCTAGCTACGTAGCGTGTAATACAATGAATGAAGCTGCTTTGGAAATTAGAGGTAATGAAAATGATTCTGAATTATCTCAATGTGGTGTGTCGGTTGATGGAACTTGGCAACGCAGAGGATATTCATCCTTGAATGGATGTGTCTCTGTTATTTCAATAGATACAGGGAAGGTATTAGACATTGAATTCATGTCTAAAGTATGTAGACTTTGCGATTCAAAAAATGAAGGATTAAACACCATTCATAACTGTGCAAAGCATACAGGATCATCTGGTGCTATGGAACCTGTTGGCGTATATCGCCTTTTTGAACGTTCGGTTGAAATGAGGAAATTACAATATGTAAGCTTTTTTGGAGATGGTGACTCCAAAGCGTATGATGCTGTGAAAAATATTTATGGCCAGAATACCGTTACAAAATATGAATGTATAGGACATATACAAAAACGTGTTGGAACAAGATTAAGAAAATTGAAATCAACACGAAAAGGGCTTGGAGGACGGGGAAAACTGACAGATGCCTTCATCGATAAGTTGCAAAATTATTATGGCATAGCTATCCGTGACAATGTGAATAATTTAGAAGGTATGCAACGTGCAGTAATTGCAGCATTTTTTCACTGTTGTTCAAATGCAAAACAACCAATGCACGGCCAATGCCCTGTTGGACCGGATAGCTGGTGCAAATATCAACGAGCTGTATCACTCAATAAACAAATCTATAAGGACAAGTCTAAAGGACTTCCACAAAATCTGGTTAACATTATAAAACCAATATATATGAAATTATGCGACAAAAGCCTATTGGAGAAATGCTTACCAGGAAAAACTCAAAATGCAAATGAGTGCTTCAATGGAATTTTGTGGAAATTCATTCCAAAAGACGTCTTTGTTGCATTACCAACACTGCGATTAGGAGGATATATGGCAGTAATTCAATTTAATAAGGGATTTCAAGGATTATTGGATGTATTGAAACATTTCAATGTGCCTATTGGTGCATTTACATTAAAAGGTTTTGCAGAACTAGATGAAGTTCGAGTCACAGAATCTAAACGACATTCCTTTTCAACGGTAAAAGTTGCCAGAAAAAAAAATAGGTTAGCTAAAAAGAAAAAAATGGTTAAAAATGAGCAAAGAGAAGGTGTCAGCTATAAAACTGGTGAATTTTAAGTAAGTGATTGTGTGTATATAGAAAATATATGATAAATTGTACTAAAAATGCATTTTTCTCAAAATCAGTTTTTTCGCATATTTTGAAAATTCCAAAAATGATAACTCAAAATATTACTGATAAATTTCTTTGAAACTTGGTATTATCTTTTCTCATAATGTTGTCTAGGGCTTGGTCTAAAATAATGTTCATAATAAGAATATTTTTAAAATTATGGCCTATTATTCGTATAACAACGTTGTAAAATATGGTAAATTTCTTGTAATAGCTCTTCGACTGGCTCTGAAATTTTTATTTATTTAAATAGCCATAATATTTTAGGCCCAGCCCTAGGTACATGTATAAGGTTTATTTTGATACTAAATTTACATAAATTAGGTGAATACATTTTCATGTAGCATTTTTGAAAATTTTCTAAAATTTCTTCAAAATTCTCTATAAATTTGCTAATTTTGTGAAACTTAAGTAATTTATTGCAAATATCAGTTTAACATACCTTATTTACATTGAAACTGAAGTTAAAAAGGGTATAAATTTTTCTCTAAATAATGTTTTTAAAAAAAAGTACTCCGAACGTGTTCGTGTACCTTAAATATCTATCTTGAAAGAACATATACATTAAATGACGTTTCCTGATATCTAGTCTTTGCCAAAGGAGTCAGGATCACATCATAAATATAATTTTATCTATGCATCTTTTAACCTTCTGTGATCTACAGCTCTCTCTTTCAATTTAAATATGTATCTTTCGGTGAAACTCTAGACACGCCACCCATGTGGAAAACTGATGAGGCTCATGCAGAAGAACTTGATATATGTCGGAAGAAATTTTGAGGTCAATTGGATTATGAATAATTTAAAGTTTGTGCATGGGATTAATAAAGAAAATGTTATGTTTGCTTAAAATCAATCATAAAATTACTTTTGAGTATGTTTTTTTAATCAGATAGTTGGTCTAATTTTATGTTTTAGCGGAAAATGATTTATTACTTAAATAATGTTAATTTTATTTCTCATAAACATTATTAAAAACCTAGTAATTTATTTTTCAATAATATCATATTAATTGTATTTATTTTAAAACTCATATTTAACATTAAAATTATATTCATTCTTTGGTACATTAAATTTAGTTAGACCAATAGTCATTAATATTAATATTAGTCTGTCTGGTAGTTAATATTTGATGTAATATATAATAAATAACATTGTTCTAAGTGAAACTAAAATTATAATTATTACCAATTCTACTATCATCAAACAATCTGAGACATTAACTAATTAAATGCCAGCTTTTTTAAAAATATTCTTTTCATAATAAGCTATATTTTTGCATGTAAATAAACATAGACTAATAAAATTTTACAAAACAGAATATAAATATATGATTTTTTACTGATTTAAAAAATCAATCCCCATTATGGAGATCACGGTACGTTAAATGCAAATAATTACTTTATGTTCTTATGAGTGCCAAGGAATAACACATTCTACATGTAATCCTTCAACATGTTTTACAAATTGTTTATGGACAGTGTTTTTACAGTGAGCATATTTTGTTTTCTTTGCATCTAATATTCCTTCTTAAAAAGGTTTTTCATTATATTTTCTTACATCTTTTGGTAATCGTTTCTGTGAGCTCACACTATACAATGGTCTTCCAATCTTTTTTTGGATCAAACAGAGAGTGTTAACTTAAATACGACCTTCTAACTTCTTTTTTTAAATTTAACAGAGGCATTTTTATTAGATATGTAGTACATTAACTAAAGTCATATCAGTAGCATTGACACAAATAGGATAGTACCAGATCTTGTGTGTCTCGAATTTTTGTTCTGTACTTTTGTATATTCCAACCATGTTTGTCAAGACCACCAATGTTCATAATTTGCAATGACATTAGGTTGTGGAATTACAATTTTTCCCTCAGCTTTAGACCATCTTTGAGCAAGTCACAGAGATAAAACTTCTAAATAATTTGATACTATCACTACATGGTTGTTATCTTTTCAAACTAGACCAAATATTCTATTTAATTCAAAATACATATAATCGAATGCTCCATGCAAGTTTTTTTTATTTTGTAACCTGTCTGTATAGGATATTTTTTCATTTTGTTATATCTCTATGTTCCGGTCGTAGGCATATTTCTTTCATTCAGATTTTTCATCGAATGAAAACTTGTGAAAAAATTAACGAAATAAAAGCAATGTTCTTCTGCTTTGTCAATGGTTGCTATCTTACTCAATATTACCAATGTCCCAAATCCGTGCGTATCATTTTTTAAATCACTAGTTTGGTGACCTACTTAGATTTCAGTATTATAGTAATATACTATCACATCACAATACATTTCATATTGCTTGAAACCAAAGCGAAAGGACTTGCCTTTTATCAATCGCTTTAAAAAGTGATGACCATATCAATTCACTAATTGTTCATCAGTTCACAAATTACAAGAAATACCCCAAATTGTGCATTCATATTTTATTCCGCTCATTTAAAATATTGATCGTATTTTGAATAACCTGTCCTTATTTCTATTTATTAGTGGGATACTTGTATTGTCCCTAAAATGCACGTTTCTTTTTATTTCAAGAAACGATTTTTTTTTGTCATACATTTTCATGCAATTCCAATATGTATGTTTTCTTTCTCTGACCAATACATCTATTCTAGAGGAAAACAATGAAAATCCTAAAAAATTGCTTTGAAGCAATCTTTAGAGAGATTATTTTGAACTCCATAACACCTACTTTGCCTTACGATATGGTTTATTAGATCATATGTGAGGAATATTTCAAAAATTTGTATTGGTGTTTTATCCTTCAATTCTTCTATCATGTTTATTTTACACTGCTTGCATTGTTCTTCTCCATGATTAGAAATATTTATTGATGCATCTTCTTTTCTATTCACTTCGATATGAGTTTATTTATTTAGATTTCTTTTTTAAAGGAATTATAACTTTTTCACTTCACCTCACGCTACATATTTCTAAATAATATGGAAATTTGTTTGAAATGTTATCTTCTAGCAAGTTGTAACTTTTATCTTACAAATTGAAAACATAAACCACTCTATCCTTGTGGTTGTTCAACTGTATAATACCATCAAGGTCTTCATCATATACATCAAAATCATTTTATCACTACATTCTTCAAGTTTTCTTACATAAGGAAACTTAAATACCTCATGTAATTCAGATAAGTACCGAATCACTATACATTAAAATAGTACAAGCAGCATAATAATGCCTTCGAAGAAAATGTTTTTTAACTAGATATATTTTTTAAATTGGAATGTTTATAGTTAATGATTTATTTCGTGAAAGAAACTCTTATGATTAATGGGCCAAAATATATTCATTTTTCTAATAAAAATGGCTATACATACTGTCATTAATTTAAGCAAACATTTTCATCAGAATTATAAATTAGATATTGTTATTGCTAAGAATAATTTTATTTAAGACTTGCAATATATTTTTCTTTTATTTTGTAAGAAAAACATTAATTTTACAGATAAGCTGAAAATTAAATAAATAATTTCCCATCTTAGAAAAAACACAATGCCATTAACTTTTGCAATCTTAATTTCTAAACGTCATTCACTCGTTTACCGTATTTTAAATCCATGATTATTCTTCTCTAATTATCAAAGTAAGTATTATTGTACTTCTACTTTCTTGATACGAGTAATAAGTCACGATATACGAGGGAATTAAGAACAGGCATTCCAGAATCTTTAGATAAGTATCTATTATTCAATTAAAATTATTTTTTTCCTTTTTTAAAAACGAGTTTTATTTATTTTCCGAAATTGTATTTTATCAGGGGACCCTGATTAGAAGTTGATGATGTATCAATTGCTTTGGTAACATTCTGCAATGGATGCTTTGTTATGAAAATAGGTAGGTTTAAAAGAAAATTTCACACTGGAAATTCAGAAACACATAAATAAGATTTTTGAATAAAATAAGTTGCATTTGTGACGAAAAAGTTGAAAGTTTCCCTTTTAGGAAATTTATTGTATAATATTTCAAGGAAAAATGTCTCACAGAAGATATAGATTAATCTTCTTGAAAGGCATTTTCAATAATACAAATGATAGATCATATTTCAAGAGGAAAATGAAATAGAAAATATTTTGCGAGTAAAATTCATCCACATGTCAATCTCGAAAATTATGCTTGATATAAACACTTCAATTTTTATATAAAATATAGCAACGTATAAAGTTGCTATTCTTTTTTTTTTTTTTTTTTTTTGAAAATATCGATATTTTTACTGCTTTTTTTATTTATTGCGTATTATGTAAGCGACAAACACAAAATGCTTTTTTTACGAACTTCGATTTCTAAGTAGTTTCCTGAAATTAAAATTTGCCTCTTTTTTTTTCAAAAAAAGGCATGTATTTATTTTTTTATATTGGCTCAAAGACAAATTCCAATAATTGTACCTGCATACTTCTATTTTAATTTGTATTTTAACTCATTACTTATTTAAGGAAAAAAATCATAAATAATAAAATTCTTAACTATTTATTGATGTCTCTACGTAATTTTTAAATTTATTATTTCACCTAAATATCTCCAGCATAATTTTATTTTCATGAAATGTTTAAAATAAAATTTTTTCGGCTTAAATAATCATTTTGTAAATTTTTCAGTCGTAGGTTAAACTTAGCTTTATCCGTAGGTAATGTATTCTGATTCCAGTTTTTTTTTTTTTTTTTTTTTTTTCATTGTCACTTTTTGTTAAATTATTTCTGCTTCGTTTAAATGTTTTAAATTATCTTGAATTTTTTCAATATTCGAAATGTGATGAAAAATTTTTTAAATTAATACTGGGAACTTGGTAAAGTATTTTTTTGAAAATATAGTTGTGATATGAATAAAGCTCTAAATGAGTGCCTCATTTTTTGCATTTAAGTATTTCGGTTTCTATTGTTTATTAACCGAGAAAGTTTATGTTGAAAACACATCGATATTTTTAGTCATTCAGAATCATCATATGTAAAATCCACATATGCGAAAAAAATAAAATTTTCACATAATCGCTTTTGAGAAACGATGTATACAACTCTTCTTCCTTCCAGAACTGAGTCAAGCCTCATATTTACAGACAAAATTTCATCAGAGCAGAAGAGAATGGAAGCGTTTAGCTCCCAGAGGTCTCGCATAATGGCCTTCATGTGACAGAAAGACAGCAAAATGTATGACCTTCTACTTTTACCCTACACTCCCCTCCTATGACAACAGCAGACATGATAGGGTAGCGAGAACCATTATATTCATCAGTGTAAAATGAGAATCAGTGAGAAGGTTAGGCAATATCCAAAATTAAATATCTTATAATGACTCTTGTGTAACTAAATATAATTTTGAAATTGCGACTATGGCTCCAAACTTATGGGATAAGTCTATTTTGCTTAAAGGGTAAGGTGTAGTTCAAAATGGGTTTAAGTTCATGATAGTAGATTGTAGAATTCCATTGTATGTGAGTTTAATTATCAAATATAATGGTCCTTTACTTGAAAGGGAGGGTTTGTCATATTGGTCATGTAAGACATTTCAGAGATAAGTCAGTTGCTTTTCTTTTTTATTGTAAATAAATTTGTTTTGTAAATTTATATTTTGCACTCATTTTAATGCACATATTTTCCCGTTAAAACAACGTTTATGTTAGCAAAATGTAAGTTAATTTTATTTCAATTAAAATTTAGTTTCTTCTTTTTTTATATGCTCATCAACAAATAGGAACAATTTAGATGGATATAATATTTTTGAAATACGAGTAAACTCCATTCAATGTTGCCACTTCGATATGTTGAAATAAAATAATGTCATTTTAATACAATTGTTAAAATAGTAAGAAATGTGGAAAAGTACATAAGAATCCGGATAACTCTTTCATAATTTTAAAAATGTATTTAAAAACTTGAGATACTACTTAATTTTCTTACCCATTTTAATATCTTCAATCAATCAAAAACTCTAACTCAATAATGTTGTTCATGTAAAATGACTGTTATCTAAAATAAAAAAAAATTTTCATTCTATTACTCATATTTTATGTTAGCATCAGTGAAAATTCGCAGCCCAAACAGACAAAGTTTTAAGTTACAAAAAAATCAGACAGGCAAATGCTTTAACTTTTTGTTCTCTTCAGTTACTTATTATCAGATGGAACCAAAAAAAATTCAAAAATGATTTAGTGAAAACGAATAAATATAAAGTTATATAAAACTTTTAAAATTTTAGTTGTCAAATATATGAACAGATTTCAATTAGGAAATCGAGTGAATAATGGGAAGGTAATGCTTGTAATAATCTGCGATGTCCAATTAAAAGTTTTTGTGAAAGTTTTAAGGATCATAATGATAAACATTACTTTTCACTGTTAAGTTTTTTAATTATTTCATTTTGCCAGTCATTCCTTTTAACAGAAAAATAACAGTCACTTATAAAAATATAAAAATCTTGGCAAAAAATTATAAAGTAACTAAAGCAGTACAAGAAAGAAAGAATTAAGCCAAACAGCAAATATTAGAAGTGCTGTTAATGCCATTTTATTCAGATGGCTGTTCTTAATGTTTATAAATTTACATTCACTCAAATTTTCCCTCTTACTAATTACGAAAATGTAAGAATTTTTATTTTCATTTCTAGAAGACAGATTCCTCTTAAATATTAACCATTAAAGTAAGGAGATTACCTCTTATTTCAATGGCTAAGTTCAGCAAGATTCTTAACGAGATTGAGTGACTCAAATTATTTACAAAAAATGCTGCCTCATATTACTCAGCATATGTAATTAGTGTTATATTTTTAAGCTTACTAAATAAAAATAAAGTTTTCTTAGATAAATACGTAAATGGTGTTCTTGTTCATTATAAGTTATTAGTTTTTTAAGAAATTTGATGGGTAAAACTAAAAATCAGGGATCTGAACTTCCATCGTTAGTACTGTATTTATTATAAAATGTAATAGATTTGAATTGGACTTGGCTAAAAATTATAAACATTCTTTCAGAATGACTTAAAAACTATTGTCATGAGTCTTGTATCTCTAAACTCAAGTTTGAGTGACGAGGAAAGCATCAGCTATTATCTTATATTATCTACACCATTTATAACCTAGAAACCCAGTTGAAGTTAAGAAGAATTAATCTCTGATGTTATGCCAACGATCATTGGAGAAATTAGAAAACCACAAATCATTCGTAATTCTCTAGTCAAATGGTATGTGAATTAACTATTGGAATACCCAGGCTTCGACACTAAATTAGAAAAAATGATAGCAAAGCTAATAAATTAAAAAAATAACCAAGAAATTTATATGTAAAGAATAGGCTTATTTCATAATTACTTTAAATTTCTGTCTTAAAAGTTTTCAATAAATTTTTGAAAATGATGCTTAAAAATTAGAGGTAATAAAATGAAAAAACTTGTGTGTGTATGAATTTGTACATCTGAAATTTAATTCCTTCAAATAACTCGTATTAATGTCATATTTCACTGCACACTTTTATATGAATGCTGAGTATGATACAGTATTAGAGCGTAACTACTTATTAATTTGCTTAATTAAAGATTATAATTTGTGATATATAGATTCATATAGTTTCTAATAAAATAAGGATGCAAAAAATTAATTTGAAGAGATAAAAGATTTATCAGTAAAAATATATGTAATGAAATGAAAATTTTTAATGAATTATACTTGTATCTCCTTTGACATTTGATACAGCAAATTAGTACTATGTATTTATGTAGTCTAATCAAATTAATAGTCTATAATGTGAAATATTTGGATTGAAAAAATGCGATATTGTTCCTTTTTAGTAGAAAAGTAGATAGAAAATATTTAGAATCATGTAACTATGTTGAGAAAATTGTAGTATGTTGAAAAACTATAATGAGATATTAGTGCAAGGAAATTTAATAGCACTACTTAAATATGATACATGAAATTAATCTTCAGATAATAAACTTCAAACTTTAATTATAAACAGTAAAAGGTGTATTCACACACTCATATCAGCAACGAACTCTTATATGGAAACATTATTTCGTTAACACTTTCCAGGTGAAGTTTACAATTCTAATTAGCTAAGATTTAAGAGCTCAACTTCTAAGTCCCTGCCTTCCACTTAACTATTACAATATCACACCAGACAGATAATTCGTGCGATAATTAAAGTACGTAGAAAGTTTAATTCTAAAATGTACATTTCAGCACAATTTTCTTCGAATGATATCTGAGTATGATAAAAATGGCACAATCTTAGTGGGTGTTTGTTATAAGTTTCTTCATTGTGTAAAAGACATACTTAAGTAATTCATTAATAATTTGTATAGATTACAGATTAAAAGTTAAAGATTACAGATTAAGTGTGTGAAAATATCAAGAATATTTACAACGTCACGCAATTATTAAATATTTAAACATATCATTAAGAAACTATCAATTTTAGCATCAAACTAGATCTGTTCTAACACAGTTTATAATAAAAAAAGTTTTGCCAATTTTTTATTAAATAGTATCGCCATTTATATTTGTAAATGTTTAATCTTTTTACAAAGTTCATAAAATCTTTTTTTTTTAAATATAGATTAAAATATCGTAAAAGATCTTTCTTTTTTTATATATTATCTGTCCATATTGTATTTATTTATACAAAGGTAGAAAATTTAACTTAAAAAATATGTTTAACAAAATTTTTAAAAGCTCATACTTCTAGAACACCTAGATTGAATGAATAAAGAAATTGCATACGATATATCATGAAAACTTTAAAAAAATTATATTATAGCTCCTTAATTAAAACATATATCTTGCTGTAGAAATGTGTGTAAAATAATTAAATATTTAATCTCTAAAAAAGTACTGAAATTCAATAAAATAATGCATATATTATTTTGTGGAACAACCCCATTCACTTGTCTGATCGTTATTCAGGAGTTAAAAGGGTTGTTTTTATACCTTCCTCTGTTATACACCCTCTTCTGTTATCTTCTGTGGCGACTCTGGACAAAAACACTATTCAAGATTAAATAATGATTATCTCTGATAACTTCAGACTATTTATGAGTGTAATTTTTCAAAAATGTAATTTTAAAAATTCAGCAATTTTTTTAAAAAAAAATTAGTAGATGTCCCGATTTCTCGTAATTTCAACTCTTTTGTTTTCGAATCTTAAAGTGAACTCTAATTCTCTCTCTGAAATTTCTTTAAGACAGACCAATATCTCTACTCTCCCAAGCTCCATAGCTTCGAAACTCACCTTATATGAGACCACGGAAGAAAAAGTACCCTATACAAAAGCAAGACTAAGACTTTAACACCCTTAAAAATAAGTCGAAGTAGAACAACAACAAGGGCAACGTCGACTAAAAAGTGTTCTCATTTTAGAGAAGATAGCAGTTTAATACTACTCAATAAAGACCTCAGCCTAAGATAGGCAATCGGTCTTCCTTCAGATTATTTTCCGTTTATAATGTCCCCGTAAAGCCCTTCTTTAAACACATTAATCTGCCCATTTATCAAGATGTCGAGGACGTTGATTTTTAAGGCGGCCGGAACCCTACTTAGCGATAAAAACCTTAAGTCCTTGGGTGAAGAATTTCGACTCATTCCTTCCTTATTTTTTTTCTTCTCTCTTTCTCTCTCCAAAAGCACCTTTTTTTTCTAGTTGAGAAGGGAATGAAATTGTCGCAGTAAAATTTCGTACAGTATGTGTTTCAGAATGTAAAAGCGTTAAGCTTTGTGAAGTATTCACCCACTCTCTTGAATGGACTTAGACGCTGAAAAGTAGACTTGATTATATCAGTAATGGGAAAGGTGAAGATCGGGTTTAATCTGAAAGTGTTTCTTTCTGATGTTATAAATTTCTTGATTAACTATTGGTGGTGTATTTAGCGCTTAAGACATTGCTTAAATTTTTCGAACAGTGATCACTTTCAATCAAGAGACTGGTTGGTAATATGATTATTAAGTTTCTCTAGATTTGGATTATATATATATATATATATATATATATATATAT